>OY744550.1:62348127-62360627 GCA_963556195.1 Sepiola atlantica
TGGCTGTTTATAGTTTATATGGGGTTGTTTCCGCATTCAAGGATTTTCCTTAATATTTCAGCTGTTTTCATTATTGCCACCCGTTGTATGGTCACAATCTTCCCTTTAATTCTAATTTCTCTTAGTCTTCTTTCCATGTTCTTCGGGACTAATTGTTATTATTACTAGCGTGCACGCTTCATCAAAAATGACGTTAAAAAAATTATGCTTCATCAGTGTTCACACTGATATTTATATAAAATTGTAGAATTACGTTTGTAGCATTAACTCCCTTCTCAAACACAATTACACACACATACCACCAGGTGGCACCAAATTGGATTTATCTCCCCTTGTCATGACACCAAGGGGCATCCTGATCTGCCTTATAAAAAGGGATGCACGCACTCACTCCCTCTGCTTCTCTTTCGCAACCTGCTACAGATAACATCAGTCAGACCGCTGCTGACGGCTGCTATCACCATGTGCTTACACTCACACACAATGATACTATCTTGATATGTAATAACTTTTCTCCACTCACACGCATACATATACAATACTCAGACTCCCTACTATAGACATTCCCAATGGACACTGTCTCTCGACGTACCTACACACACACACACACACACATACATCATTCCACCTATCCTTTCTTTGTATACGTTTTAATGAACACTATTTTTTCATAGTCGGTTCTGCATGCAATAAATATTTTATTGAATTATATTTTCTTCAACTTGTTACTTTGCTTTCATTAGTACATGCTTGTATTGTGAGCACAAATATATATATATATATATATATATATATATATATATATATATATATATATATATATATATGGGATACCCAGCACTGTGCTAGTGTTGATGTGGAATCCCATCATGTTAGTAATTTAATTTTTCATATATAAATATTCATTATCATTTCTGATGACCTAAAGAAAAAAATCACAAAACTGTTGACATTCAATTTAGAGTGGAGGATTTCTTTCCAAATTCATTTCAGACGGTGGGGATTGTCTGACTTGCTATTTGCATTTCCGTTTCCCCTCACTACTTTAAATGGTTTCCTCCGGAGGCTACAAAAAGTCACGTTTTTTTATGTGCTAACTTTTTGTATGATAGGACGGATTTATATTTATTTATATACAAATAAAAACACATTGGCCTTTATTATAGATGGGATTATTATTTGTACTCACTAGTTCTCACACAGATCACCGTTAGTGATTGCTCACTGACAACAACTAGTGGTATTTCCTGGAGTCTGAGTGACAACAAGCCTCCCCAGATTTCCAGTATTCTTCACCTCTTTTCGATAACCACAGCAAATAACCTTGCAGTATCGCAACAGCTTCTTAACATTGATTTCTCGCTGGTAAAGACAATTGGTCTTCTCTGGGATTTGGGTGACAATAAGCCTCCCCAAGGTCCCACCATTCTCTGGTCGTTTCCAGTGGAGGTCAGGTTTGTGCTGTCCCTCCTCGGTCTTCTCGTCCTCCTCGATCCTCTACAAATATTTTGTCTGGTGGCAGCCTAGGCCAGCACCATTTTTTTTTAATTCTTAAAAAAAAATTTTCTTTAGGGGGAGGGGGAGGGCGGGAGAGAAGGGGAGAGCTTATGGTGTTTCTTGTAATTTTTTTTCCTTGGTTCATTATTGTGTGGTTATAGCTGAGGTCGGTGTAATTTATTGGGAGGAGATATGAAGTGATGTTTCTTGCAGTTTCTGTTTCTTGGTTCGTGTTGTGGTGTTCTTCGTGTGGTTTTGTTTTCTCCCTGTTGTAAATTCCTTGTGACTGGTTACTCTTTGTAGCTTATGCGGGTTAGTTTCCGCATTCAAGGATTTTCATTAAAAGTGCAGCTGTTTAGATCATTGCCGTCCTTTGTATGGTTTCGATGGTCCCTTTGATTCCAATTTCTCCAAGTTTTTTCTCCAGGTTTTTTGGGATTGTTTCTAGTACTCCTACGATTATTGGTATTATACTAACTTTCTTCATGCTCCATATTCCTTTCAGTTCTCTGGCTAGTTCTGTGTATTTGCTTCGTTTTTCCGTGTCTTTGATCTTCACTCTGTGGGCTGCTGGAACAGCGAAGTCTACGATTTTACAAGATTTTTCCTTCTTGTTGATTATAATAACGTCAGGTCTCCTTGCTTGTATGAGTTTATCTGTTTGTACATCCATGTCCCAGATAATTTTGTGTTTTTCGTTTTCCAGTATTGTTTCTGGTTTATGTTTGTACCATTTGTCTGCATATTCGAAATTCAATTGTTTGCACAGTTCCCTGTGTATTACTTTCCCAACACAATCATGTCTGTTCTTGTATTCTTTTTGAGCAAGTTTGCTACATTCATTTATTATATGATTTATTGTTTTGTCTCTTTGTCCACACAGTATGCATTTACTGTTTTCCTGGGTTTTATCTATTTTAGCTTTAATGTAAATTGTCCTAATTGCATTGTTCTGTGCAGCCATCAGTAAAGATTCCGTTTCTCTGTTCAAGTTTTCGTTTTCTTAGCCATGCCCATCTATTTCCATTGGTTTCTTCTCTTGTGAGTCTTATGAAGCACCCATGTAGTTGTTTTTCTTCCTACTTTTCTTTTCTTGTCTGTTTGTGTCCAGTTTCGATGCTTCCTGCGTTGTTCGTTGGGACGGTATCTCTTGCTGCAGTGTTCTGGTTTATGTATTTCTCCAGATCTTTTTTAGTGTCGTCCATACAGTCTTTTATACTTACCAGTCCTTTTCCCCCTTCATTTCTCTTCACGTAGAGTTAGTCTGTATCGTCTTTTGGATGTAGTGCATTGTGCATAGTCATTAATTTTCTAGTCCTTTGGTCAAGGTGCCTGAGTTCTTTAGTCCAGCTTATGAATGGTCCAGAGTATCTTATTAGTGCTACTGTCCAGGTATTTATTCCTTTGATTAGGTTTGTGCTATATAATTTTCTTTCTAAGAGCTTTCTTGTTCTTCTCAGATATTCTTTTCCAATCTTCTCTTTCATTTCTGTTGATTTGATTGTGTCTGCTTCCAAAACTCCAAAATATTTATAGCTGTCTTGTTCGCCTAGTGTCCTCATCTGCTCTTGGTTGGGCAGTTCCATGCCGTCAGTCGTCTCCAGCTTTCCTTTTTTAATCTCTAGCAATGCACACTTTTCCATTCCGAATTCCATTTGAATGTCCTGGCTGAAGATTCTGGTCGTATTTATCAGCTTTTCCAGTTCCATTTTGCTTTTTGCAAATAGCTTCAGGTCGTCCATGTACATGAGATGGTTTATTCTTTGTTCTCTGCCTGTGAACTTGTATCCGGCATCACATTTCCTGAGTATGTAGTTGAGTGGCATCATGGCTATGATAAACAGATAGGGAGTCTCATTGGAAAATGCCTCTCTGTATTTTTATCTCTGTCAAGTGTAGTCCTCCAGCTGTCAGTTCTAATCTCCATGTTTCCATTGCTTTCTTGATGAGATTAATAATCCTGTCGGGTATCTTGTACATTTTTAAACATTCAATTATCCATGCTTGAGGGATTCTGTCGTACGATTTCTTGTAGTCAATCCAAGCCATAGATATGTTATTTTCTTGCTTTTAACTTCTTTCAGGATCTTTTGATCTATGTATAACAGATCATGCGTCCCTCTTTTCCCTTTTTGGCATCCTTTTTGTTCCTCGAGAAGTAGCCCACGGATGTTCAGGGAATGGTAAATTTGCTCTCTAAGTTGTGCCGTTAGGATTTTCCAGATTGTTGGTAAACAGGTTATTGGTCTGTAATTGTTTGGGGTCGTTCCCTTCTTGCCATCTTTTTATTATTATTATCATTATTATTATTATTATTATTATTATTATTATTATTATTATTATTATTATTATTATTATTATTATTTCACTAGAAGTGTTCACACAAGTCCGTATCAGTGATTGTTCACTGACGATAACTAGTGGTGTTCCCTGGAGTCTGAGTGACAATAAGTCTCACCAGATTTCCAGCATTTTCCACCTCTTTTCAATAACCGTTGCAAATCATTTTGCGTTATCGCAACATCTGTTTATTGTTCAACTTCTCTGAAATTTCAGTGGCACTATTATTATTATTATTATTATTATTATTATTATTATTATTATTATTATTATTATTTACTCACTAGGAGTTATCACACTGGTCATCGTCAGTGATCGCCCACTGCCAACAACCTGTGGTATTCCCTGGAGTCTGAGTGACAAATTATTATTATTATTATTATTATTATTATTATTATTATTATTATTATTATTATTATTATTATTATTATTATTATTTCATAGTAGTCTCAAATTTTGGACGATTTTAGTTTGGTTTTTCTTTTTTGAACATCAAGTCAATTCAAGCTGTACCTTAACACTTTCGCTGCTCCTAACAAGCAAGCTTTTTGCAGAATTGAAAAATAAATTGTCTCGTCAATCTGCTTTTCGTTATGGTTCCAAGCGTTCCAATTACAACGTGAATCGCCTTTACTTCTTTACATTTCCATAATCTAACTAATTTCCATTTTAGATCTTGATATTTATTTATTTATTCGTGTATTTTCTCCTGCACTCTGGTATCAAAGGGACAGGATATATCAATGATTAAGCAAGTTCTCTTGTTTTTATTTAGAAACGTTATTATTATTATTATTATTATTATTATTATTGTTATTATTATTATTATTATTATTATTATTATTATTATTATTGTTATTATTGTTATTATTATTATTGTTGTTGTTGTTATTATTATTATTATTATTATTATTATTATTATTATTATTATTATTTATTTGTACTCACTAGGAGTTCTCACACAGGTCATCGTCAGTGATTTCTCACCGACAGCAACCAGTGGTGTACCCTGGAGTTTGATTGACAACAAGGCTCCCCAGAGTTGTTGTTGTTATTATTATTATTATTATTATTATTATTATTATTATTATTAAAAAATTGTGTTTATAGTTTTTTTATTTATAATCTTCTTAAATATTTCGTCCAAGTTAAATCGTGTCAAAAGACATAGATTGACAGACTGATTGAATATTCTTGTTAAATAGTCGATCTAAAGCAAGTTTTGATCAATAAAGTAGATTTAGATTACCCCTTAACAGGTGAAAGATTTTTCTTTAGATGATGATTAGTCCAATCGGCTTAAAGATGTTTTCTTTTTTGATTTCTTTCGATTACTAATAGCGATATTGTTACAAAAAAATTAAAGACAAATCAAAGAAATTGTGTTATTTTTTTGCTTGGAGATATTTCACTAAAGAAATATGAATGACCTTGACATTTGCATGTAATTGAAAATGGCCAATTCTATGACCTATTTGTTTGGAAATGGTTGATAATTGCCGAGGTTATTTACAAAAGGATACCTCTCATCCGTGACACTATACATGGGTAAAAGCTAAAACTTTGTAGTCCTACTTATTGTTTGAATGAATAACTAAGTAGAAAAGTACATTTACCTGATTACGCCAATTTAGAAACTAATTTAGTCACTACTATTGAGCTTAGTGTTTATCTAAAATGACAATTCAATCAAACTTCATGTTAATCTAAAAAAACAATGATATTAGACTTAGTGTTTATCTAAAATGACAATGTTATCAAACTTTATATTTATCTAAAATAACAATGATATTAGACTTAGTGTTTATCAAAAATGACAATGTTATCAAACTTTATATTTATCTTAAATAACAATGATATTAGACTTAGTGTTTATCAAAAATGACAATGTTATCAAACTTTATATTTATCTAAAATAACAATGATATTAGACTTAGTGTTTATTAAAAATGACAATGTTATCAAACTTTATATTTATCTAAAAAAACAATGATATTAGACTTAGTGTTTATCTAAAATGACAATGTTATCAAACTTTATATTTATCTAAAATAACAATGATATTAGACTTAGTGTTTATCTAAAATGACAATGTTATCAAACTTTATATTTATCTAAAAAGACAATGATATTAGACTTATTGTTTACCTAAAATGACAATGTTATCAAACTTTATATTTATCTAAAAAACAATGATATTAGACTTAGTGTTTATCAAAAATGACAATGTTATCAAACTTTATATTTATCTAAAATAACAATTATATTAGACTTAGTGTTTATCTAAAATGACAATGCTATCATACTTTATATTTATCTAAAATAACAATGATATTAGACTTAATGTTTATCAAAAATGGCAATTCAATCATACGTCTTGTTAACCAAAAAAGACAATGCTATAAAACTTTATATTTATCTAAAAAGACAATGATATTAGACTTAGTGTTTATCTAAACTGACAATGCTATCATACTTTATATTTATCTAAACAAACAATGATATTAGACTTAGTGTTTATCTAAAATTGACAATGCTCACTACTTTATATTTATCTAAAATAACAATATTAGACTTAGTGTTTATCTAAAATGACAATGCTATCATACTTTATATTTATCTAAACAAACAATGATATTAGACTTAGTGTTTATCTAAAATTGACAATGCTTACTACTTTATATTTATCTAAAATAACAATGATATTAGACTTAGTGTTTATCAAAAATGACAATGCTATCAAACTTTATATTTATTTAAAAAGAGAAGATATTAACCATGGGTCTTATCTAAAATCAAAATGACATCAAAATTTAGTTTTATCTAAAAAACAATGATATTAGACTTATTGTTTATCTAAAATGGCAATACTATTATACTTTATATTTATCTAAAAAGACAATGATATTAGACTTAGCTTTATCTAAAATGGCAATGATATCAGACTTAGTGTTTATCTAAAATTACAATGCTATCATAATTCATGCGAGTGGCAGAGTGTGTAGACATCATGCATATGCAGCCTTTTTTCTGTGAATATGTGTGAACTTCTGCGTGAGTGAGTTGAGTAGTTATTTGATTCCCTTGCCTCAAAGAACACGTGAGCTTAATGTAATTTTTTGTTAGCAGACTCACTTGTTTCTGGCTCCAGCGTCTTTTATCTCTGTCTCAGGAATTTTGAAATTCTGATCTTTTTATATTTGATTAACGGACCAAAGAGTAAATTTACTTTTAGGCTTCAGAAGTGATTTTAAGCATAAAGAATGATTTGGGCATGCGGATGTAATCGTAAGCACATCACTTGACTGCTATTTTCACTTTTTTATTTCTTGATCTCGAAAATATAATTAGGGGTGGGACGTAATGGGTGAAAATTTCAGATTCATGCGAGTAGTATTTTTTTGTGTTCATTTATACATAAATAACACTAAACAATCGAACATTTTGAAAATTTTGCAAAATTCAGAAGGTGCAGGCCAAAAATAGCCGTTAGGGCTCCACAGGACTCAAAATCCTTCATTTTTCGGTGAAAAAGTGGTTTCATGCGATATTGCCGGTCCTAAAACATCCTCAAAAGCTATGAATGGACATAGATGGTTAAATCTGATATAGTACTTTAATTTAGGACCATTTTCAGGCTGTGAAAGGTTTTTCATGAATGTAAAATAGCTAAAAACTATTGGCCTGCACCTTCTGAATTTTGCAAAATTTTCAAAATGTTTGATTGCTTAGTGTTATTTATGTATAAATGAACACAAAAAAATACTACTCGCATGAATTAATATATAGGATTGGGATACATTTCAATCCTATAGCACACACACACATAAACACCGTCTTCGAGTGTCTAAGGTCTCTCTGTACAAGGGATCTGTTTGCCAGGACAACCTGACATGAGGATACTTTCCCCTACAAGTAAACCCTGACCAAATATTCAAAATAACATAGTATTTGACACCCAAAGATCCCTTCGGTATGGCTACCCCATACTGGCTTATACGAGAAAGTGTGCACCTTTTCCAAGTGATGTTGCCTTTAGTAACAGCACAAAACTAGATACTCCACCAGACTAGATGAATTCTTGTCATGGAATCCGGTAAGATCAAGAGACCACAAGAAAGATATATTAAAACATATTAAGCTGGTCAATTGGGGAGAAGAAAATTAATGTTCTTCACTTCTTTAATAACTCAAGTTTGACAGGTAAAGGAGAACTTTAATGGAATATTCGAATATCTATGTATCTTATGCATAGATCAAGTGCTAGGAAGGAGCACCTTGATTTTTAAGAATTTTGACTGAAGTAAAATGAAAAAAAAATGTATATGTATAAAAAAGGAGAATTTTAATGGAATACTCGCATATAGATAGGAAGTGTTAGCCCCAGGAAGGGGCCCCTTGATTTCTGAGATCTTCAACTGAAGTAAAAATTTTAAAAAGAGAGAAAATAGACACATGATCTTCTTAAAAAAAAGGACAGCCAATTTGTACAATAAAAAAAGTAGTCAGTTTAAACTTCGAATTATGGTATCTTGTTTTTTTATCTTTTTGTAACGTCATTCCGCTCACGATAAGATGATGAAAAGAATCATAGAGTGTAACGGTCACGAAATAGACTTTTTAGTGAGTTATACCGGTTAGGGTTAGGGTTAGTGAGTTATACAGTGTGTCCCAAAAGTCACAGACACTGACTACCAAATCCTGAAGTCTCATAGCAAATTCCAGTCTTTTCTCATAATCCCGAGGCTGAAGCTGCTGGACAAGCTGAATTTGGTATGGAAACCTGTCCATGTCATGCAAAATCCTATGTAACAAGGATCGTGAAACTTCAAACTGTCTGGATCTTCTTCTGATTGAAACTGTTGGATCTTCTTCCAGACTTCGCTCCAATTCTTCCTGATTGTCTTCAGTTCTTACTGAACGAAACCTTCCGGATCTCGGGAGGTCACATGCTGCAGCTTGTTTTTGAAAACGGCTTATTATGGCTTTAATGGCATTTACACTTGGTGCATCTCTAGTGTTAAAATGTCGTCGGTAATACCGCTGAGTTTCTGAATTTGACCCATGTGACTCAAAGTACAATGTGGGTTCGTTCCTCAATGCTGTATTTGCTCATGATAACGTCAGAAGGATAGCTTCAACGACTCTGAAAAAAGAAAAGAAAAATATTTAAATGCTTTCTTCGTTCTACAACCAGAATTTGAATTCATATCCGTCAACAACATCTCCAACGATACACCCATAACAAGGACATTATATCAAAAAACAAAATAAAGTTTGTTTATTTTTATTTTTTGAAAAAAAATGACACAATACTGGTCAACTCTGATGATGGAATAATATTCCGAAGTTAATAAGATTAAAGTAAAAAAAATAATAATAAATTAATCTTGCATTGATAAAAAAGATTTGCTTAGAAATGTTGGGATTTTTCCCGCTGAAAATGGAGGACGAAGCCTCAAGTCCGCTGGAAGAGAACTTGGCGGCAATGTACGTGACCGGACAAGAAGAGAGAAGACAAACAACGTATATATATTGAGAAGGATATTTATATAAAAAGAGGGGGAAAAAGAAGAAAGAGTTGTTTGCAAAAGAAGTGTCTTTTGCGGACTCACTGAAATGCCAGTCATCTTTTAACAGGATTCCTTCAGGTCACACTGGATTGTCCTTGTAAGTGGCTTCTTTAGGCAGAAAAAGGGAACTGTGCACACGCAAGGTGTGAAAGAATGGAGGCTCCCGGAACGGGTGGATTAGCCTAAATGTTCGAAAGGGCCTTATCATTTAGGCCATATGTGCGTAAACGTACGCTAAAAAAAGGGGGAGCCCGACGCAGCTAAAGGCAAACCGGTGTTCCCTGCTGGGCTGCTGGAATCAAAGAGGCCGAGATTTTCAAATCGGCGCTCTCCAGTGTTTTCTGCTGTGAATGAAACAGTGGTCTGCGATTGGCTGACTTTCATCCAATCACAGGGCACTTATAATTCACTCCAGTTTCGTTGTTATATAAAAAAATCATCTTGTGAAACTTTTCGTTGCACAAAAAACATTTTATTTATAAACATTGGATTAACAATGATTCCTTTCACCAAAAAAAACAAACCATCTAACAATTGTTTAGCTTTTTTTATATATGTATTTTACTTTTATTTTCTTTGTCTAAATTTTGTTATTTGAAACTTTTCTTGAATTCATTGTCTGGCAGTCTTCGCCTCGTCAGCTCTGGGGCACTTCCGAGACCTGCCTGAATGTTGACGATGCAAATTCACGGAAACACGGGTCGTACTCTATAAAAGTACCTACATTTTTATTGTATATTTAACGTAAATAGCTAGTTATTGGAATAGTTTCGATAAACTCTTCAACCACTCATTGCCATGGCAGGTGGCACCCTACCTGAGAGTTCAGCATTCAGACTCTCAGATTGGCATTCACAGGTAACATGAATTTGAACAGATATATAGAGGACATTGCCAAGACTGCTGCAAAGAAAGTGGGCTCCCTCTACCGTGCTAGAAAACTTCTCACACCTGACATTATCCTATATCTCTACAAAGCCACCATCTGCCCATGTGTGGAGTATTGTCACGTCTGGGATGGTGCACCATCCACTAGTCTCTCCCTCTTAGACGAGGTCCAAAAAAAAGTCTCTAATCTAATAGGTCCCTCACTATCCACCAAACTCCAGCCCCTGTCCCATCGCCGCAATGTTGCATCCTTATGCTTGTTTTACAAGTACTTCAATGGAATGTGCTCCGATGAACTTGCTGCTCTAGTGCACCCCAGACGTAAATACACTAGACCAACCCGACAATCAGTTAAATCCCATCTATTCACTGTGGAGGTCCCCAGATGCTGGAGAGCCTTTTACTCCAATAGCTTCTTCCTTCTGTTATGACCCGGATAAGAATCATTATATATGTGTTCCTATCCAGGCATAACACAAAATATTTTACTTTTGTCCGATTAGCTTGGCTCGCTAAGCGAATTTTCCCGAATTCAAAAATGCCATTTTAACAGGTGAGCAACACAAGAATGAGACAGTTGGAAAAAATATATATCGACATGAATATAATGGTCAAGAAACGAATAAATACATTTATTGTAGCAATGACAAATGAAAAAAATAATAAATAGTCCACTGCAAGTGAGAATAAAAATATTCTTTCAAATGAGTCTAAAACAATAATAAAAGTCACTTATTTACCCGAACTTTCCAGTGAGTTCAAATTATCGTTCTTTTCTTAAAATGTCTTCTTTTTTTTTCATCGTATCACCGAATATTAAATCATTAAACCTTTTGCTTTCTTTTCTCTCAATATCCGGGCTCGAAATCAAATATCCTAGGAACAACATTTCTATGATGACACTTTGATATTTTGTATGTCTTGTTATATCTCTCTTGCATCTCCTTAATCTAACTCAGTACGTCCTTATCAATCCGACATCTCTCCACTCACTCCTGTACGTCTACCCGATTTTACGTTCACACCCGATTATGTTTGTCACAAACTGATCAGCCCGACCCAAATAATCAAAGTGCTTCATGTGTCGTCTGCTCAAGTCCTGCAGTTTCTTCGTCACTTTTTTCTTTCTTCTTCTTTTGCCTTTTAAGATCAGTCACTCGTCCTCTCCTCCCCTTCGTTCCAAGCAGTCCGTGATGAAGAGAATGTAAAGCAAACAGCCGGCCGAGGGGCATCGAATCCCCACCCTTGCTACTGTTCCTCCTTTTTTCTGTCTTTTTCTTTTATCTTATAAGATCATTCTTTTTCTTTTATCTTATAAGATCATTCTTTTTCTTTACCTCAGACTCCCCTTTGAATTATTAATCGGGTGCAAATGGGGAAGAGGACAGTGTAGTGGCTGCTATCATCAGCTGAGGTCTTCTCTAGCTAACCTCTCCATTCTCCCCCTCTCTCTGCTGTACTAACACATATACACATTAAGACAAGGCAAGCAGGCAGCCAGCTACTGTGTCATTTACTGTGCATACGCATGCAACTGTTTTGATTCTAATAACTCGATTAATGGGACTTTTTTGTTTGTGTTTCCATGTAAATATAAATTCTTATTAAGTTTCTTTTCTTTCTTTAAATCATCGTTTACAAATTGCCAAGTACAAGTTACACATTTATTACAGTTGACAAAATATAAAAAACCGTAAACATAACATTATACATAACATTAATAAACAGTAATAATAGAGGCATTAAATGGTGATTTTCGGAAATGGTGATGCCTCTATTGAATGCCATGCTGATCCTTTTTGGTACTATTTAATGTCAAAACTCAACGTGTTATGAACAATTCTTCTTCTTCTTCTTCTTCTTCTTCTTCTTCTTCTTCTTCTTCTTCTTCTTCTTCATGACCACCACCACCACCACCACCACCACCACCACCACCACAACAACAACAACAGCAGCAACAGCAACAGCAACAGCAACAGCAACAGCGACAGCAACAGCGACAACAGACACCACCACCATCACCATTAACAACAACAATAGTATTTAGGGTACTACAAATGTTCTGGACTTTTATATTTTATTTTAAAAGCCTAAACGATTTAATGCAAAAAAGAAGCCAAATAGGTGGTATATTCCAACAGTCACTGCAATAAAAATTCTGCATGAAAAAAAGTCTAAATTATAGTTTATAGTAGATTATTA
>OY744550.1:62363127-62378127 GCA_963556195.1 Sepiola atlantica
TGAAGGTGATATTATAGTATCTGTTCTGTTGTCATGAGACGATCCTCCCAGGCCTTTCCTCCTCCTTTGAAGGTGATATTATAGTATCTGTTCTGTTGTTATGAGACCACCCTCTTAGGCATTACCTCCTCCGCAGGGCAGGGGGAAGTACTTCAATATATGTTCGTTCGTCATGATAGCATCCTCCTAGGGATTAGCTCCTCCTTTTTGGGGTGAGGGTTGGTGGGAGGTGTAGTGTAGTATTTGTTCTGTTGTTATGAGACCAACCTCCCAGGCGTTACCTCTTCTTGGGAGGGAGAGTTAATGTTGTATCTGTTCTGTTGTCATGATACAATCTACCCAGGCATTACCTACTTTTTTGGAGGGCCAATGCAGTATATATTCGTTCGTCATGGTTGCCATCCTCTCAGGCTAGCAAAAATTTGCTAGTTATTGTAATCATCAACATCATCAATGATGTCACCATCTTGGATGATTATACAGCTGGTGGGCGCTGCTGCTGCTGCTGCTCATTATTATTGACTCCCCCCCCCCCCCCGTCCCCTTCCAACCCTAACCCGGACCCAACCAGACTGTTGCATTGATGTCCGCATTTTTGTTTGATTTCTCAGATTGATTATTCACTGCAGCAGAAGGCGGCATCAAATTGGTAAAAGTAGTTTTGGCATGTTGCAATTCCATTGCAGCGATGTTTATTGTGTGTTGCTATAAGCATCGATTCAATTGTTGCTAACAGATTATGTACATCTCAACCTAAAGCGGAGGAGGGGAGGGGTTAAAAAGAAAGAGAAAGAGAGGGTGACAGGGTTAGGGTTAGAGTGGCAGAGAAAGAGGGAGATATAAGGGAGAGAATTGATTGAGAAGAAAAGATATTTGGAGAAAGAAAGAAAGAGAGAGAGAGAGGGGGGGGGAGAGGGGGGTGCGAGAAAGAACCGGGGAGAGAGAGGAGGAGAATAAACAGAGAAAAATGGGGAGAAAGGAAAGGAGATGAAAAGTTGATCTACATCCCTACCCCGAGACGGAGGAAGAGTGGTAAAGATAGAGAGAGAGAGAGAAAGAGATAGAAAGAGAGAGGGAGAGGGGGAGAATGAATAGAAAGAGTAGGGAGATGAAAAGTGAGAGAAACAGGGAGTAAAATATAGTTAGAGTACTAGAGAAAGATAGGGAAAGATAAGTCATTTTAGAGGGAAATGAGAGGGAGACAAAAGAGAGAGGAGGTCCTAGAGAGAGAGAGAGAGAGAGAGAGAGAGAGAGAAGAGAGAAGAGAGAGCTTAGAAAGGGAGAAGAGAAAAAGGGAACGGAGAAAAAGAAAAATATTTAGAGACAGATTGGATAAATTTAAGACAATAAAAATGGCAGAAATAAAAAAAAAAACAATACTAAAAGTCGTGGGACTCGTAAGAATGGTCGAATTTTAACAGGCAATTCAAGAGGCAATACTTTGCCCCATGATTTGTGGAATTCTGTGAACTGAGCAGAACTTGCAAACGTATGTTTCAGCTGCAACGGGTTAGGTGAAGCAGATTCATTACCAATTTAAATTCTGCGCATAAAAAAGTTCAGAATCCAAACGGAATCGTAAAACGTGCTCATAGAGAAAATTCTGATGATGCTGCGGGTTAGGGTTAATGCAGATTTTGATGTTGAAGCAAATGAAGCCACAAAGGAGGAAGATCATCATGATCATGATCATCATCAACATCATCATGATCATCATCAACATCAACATCATCATGATCATCATCAACATCATCATGATCATCATCAACATCAACATCATCATGATCATCATCAACATCATCATGATCATCATCAACATCAACATCATCATGATCAACATCAACATCATCAACATCATCATCATCATCACCACCATCGTTGTCGTAATCATCATCATCAGCAGCAGCAGCACCACAACAACCACAACCACAACCACTACCGGCTCTCTGTATTTTGCCACTAAAATTCTAGAATATATATTCGAAAATGCATAATGATCTGTTCATTAGTTTAGGAGATTATCCTGTACATAAGAATAGATATATACATGTGTGTGTGTGTGTGTGTGTGTGTGTGTGTGTGTGTGTGTGCTAGAACTTGTCACCTCAGATGCTATGTAATTATGCACAATATAGGAAATAAAACTGAGCTTGCATATCCACAACTATTAAAGCAATTTATTATTGACGTACACTACCCATCCCTCAAAGGAAGAAGTAATACCTGGGAGGATGGTCTCATGACGGCAGAACAGATACTACACTACCCCCCTCCCTCCCTTAATCAAAGGAGGAGGTAATGCCTGGGAGGATAGTCTCATGACAACAGAACAGATACTACAGGGCCTCCATCAAAAGGAGGAGGTAATGACTGGGAGGATGGTCTCATGACAACAGAACAGCTACAACACTACCTCCTCTAAAGGAGGAAATAACACCTAGCAGGATGATCATGACAACAGAACATACTACACTACCCCCAAAATAGGTGGTAATGCCTGTGAAGATGGCCTCATGACAACAAAAACAAATACTACATTACCCCCACCCAAAGGAGGAGGTAATATCTGGGAGGATAGTTTCATGACGAATAAACAGTACTCCACTCCAAAGGAAGAGGTAATGCCTGGGAGGATGGTCTCATGATAACAGAACAGTATTGAGCATTGAAAGATAGTACAACAGTAAATTAATAGATAATATCCATGACAACAGAACAGATACAACACTACCTCTTCCTCTAAAGGAGGAGATAACATCTAGCATGTGGTTTAAAGTAGATAAGTTAGGATCGTTGACAGAAATGAAAAAAAAAAAACAGTTTTATAAAAGAAGTTCGTTTGAATTACGTTTTTAACTTTGTCCACTTCAAAATAAATGCCTAACCAAAAGCATTGTTTACGAAGCCACAATATTTGCCAAAGAAAGCCTGCATAACAAGAAGTACTATGTGGGTATGACCTCGCAAGATTTTAAAACCAGATATTACGATCATATAAGCACATTTAATAACAAAAAAGTGCCGAATGAAAACAGCACTAGCGACCCATTACAGGCCAGTACATGTAAAAATTTAGACAACCCGTATAGATTATGCTTGGATGAGAAATTTGAAATTCTAAACTTTAAAGACCCTCAAAACCTATTAAACTGTAGAAGCGAAATAGCAAACAACTGTATACACAAACATAAATACTTAACCAAAAGCATTGTTTACCAAGCCAAAATATTTGAGAAGTCAATCAACATTTACAATACAGTTCTAAAAAGTAGTGGGTACCATAAAATCGAAATTAAATTTAAGCAACAGGGCACCAATAATTATAATGAAATTAAAAATAAAAGAAAAAGAAATATAATCTGGTATACACCGCCCTATAATCAGATGCTAAAAACTAAACTGGGCAAGAAATTCCTAAATCTCATCGAAAAACACTTTCCCGTAACCAATCTCTTGCATAAAATATTCAATAAAAATAACTTAAAACTGTCCTACAGTTGCTGCGAAAACTTAGAAATGATAATTAAGGCGCACAATAACAAAATACTAAAGGAGAACAGTAGAGAAAAACTAATAACAAAATGCGTAAAAAAAAGTGACCAAAATAAAAATAACACTAAGAATAACAAAAATATAAGCACTACAAATAGTAATAACCCAAATAGAAATGAAAAAGTTAATAATCAAGAGAAAAGATGTGACTGCAGAACAAAATACTAAAAGAGAACAGCAGAGAGGAAAAAAATAATAACAAATTACATAAAAAAAGTTACAAATATAGCAAAAATAACACTAAGAAGAACAAAAATATAAAAAATGCAAATAGAAATAAACAAAACACTAATAGTAATCACTCGAATAGAAATGAAAAAGTAAGCAATGAAGAGAAAAGATGTAACTGCATAAATCGTACACTTTGTCCACTACAAAATAAATGCCTAACCAAAAGTATTGTATACCAAGCTACAATGTTTGTCAAAGAAAGCCTGAATAACAAGAAGTACTATGTGGGTATGACCTCCCTAGATTTTAAAACCAGATATTATGACCATAAAAGCACAATAAATAACAAAAAAAAAATGCTGAATAAAAACAGCACTAGCGAACCATTATTGGAAGCTCAAAGAAAGCGGACACTCGCCAGTAATCCAGCGGAAAATAGTATGACAGGCCAGTACATGTAAAAATTTAGACACACCGTGTAGTGTTATGGTACCGTACCTATAACCGACTTTGGACTCTTCCATTCATAATAAATACTGTAAACATCTACTTCTCGGTGTTCAGTAAACCCTACCCCTAACCCTAAACAGGTTCACAACATGTAGATTATGTCTGAATGAGAAATTCAAAATTCCAAACTTTAAAGACCCCCAAAACCTGTTAAACTGTAGAAGTGAAATAGCAAACAACTGTATACACAGAATAAACTTTACTTTAGGATAACAATACATAAAAAATAAAATAAAATAATTAAATAAAAAAATAAACTAAATCAACATTTAAAATAGAAAAACTATCCCAAGCGCATGCATGTGTTAAAATAAGGTCACCTATTAATTTGACACATTCATAAAAGGGTGTGTCAATCCTATACAAAACTGAACAAAAGGAGAGGAAGTAAAAGTCAGCCGAACCTTTGTTTGAGAGAAGCTCTGCCACTGGCTCATGAAAACATTAACCCATGGGAGGAAATAACAATGAATATGATTGGTTAGCTAGCTAGACTAAACACCACGTGTATATATAAAAACACCCGGTAACACAAATTCCATGTATTTTAGCCTGACGATTCCCTACGGGGATGAAATTTTAAAGGTTGGTGACCACTACAGTAAACAATCGCGCCTTCTTTATCTCATTAGTGTCACGCCCGTCCGTTTGTGAAATATCTGTAAAGAATTGGGGTGTTAACATTTTTTAAATCAGCTTTATTCATGTCTTCACTAGAAAATAGTTAATCAACATGAAACTACTGCATTACCCCCTGCTTAGGCCTATAGCCAGTAAAACACAATGTATGCTTTTATTGGTGCAAGGAGTTTAAAATCAGTTCTATTCATGTTTTCACTTCCATCAACAGCAGCGAGAGGTTAAGAACAAGTTTGAAGTTAAAGGTTAACCAAAAGTTCCATGGCACTCCTTGTTGCGACAAGCACGTGTGGCACATCCACTCTGGTTAAGATCTTGAATCCAACTGTTAGAAAACGAGAAAAATACTAATAATAGATCAATCACTTCATGTAGGCATGTAAGCTTAAGCGAAAGAAGATAGTTCATCATCATGGAACTACTACATTACCCCCCCCCCCTACTTAGGCCTATACAAAAAGGGAAAAAGAAACAAGAGAAAAAGAAAAAGAGAAAAAGAAAAAAGAGATAAAGAAAAAAGAGAAAAAGTCGCTAACATGAAACTGCTACTATCCATTTTGTTTCATTATATATATATATATATAGAGAGAGAGAGAGAGATAGAAGAAAAAAGAGTGATAAATATGCGACGATTGTCCAAATTTATTTCAAATTTCAATTGTTCAATGTAAGCCAACTTATCCATCTGTATTTCTCCTCTGATGATAAGATTTCGATCTTTGAAAAGCCTTGGCTTAAGGAAAGAAAAATAAACACTAGTTTATTACTGACAACCTTGCATTGAACAATTGAAATTTGAAATAAATTTGGACAATCGTCGCATATTTATCACTCTTTTTTCTTCTATCTCTACTATTGCTCTATCTCGTATATTGAGCTAATCCTTTTCACAATAGGTTCCATCTACTAAAAGTTTTCACTTTGGTTTATTTTGATCCTATATATATATATATATATATATATATATATATATATATATATATATATATATATATATACACAATTGTTTTTTATTTGCATAATTTTTCTAAATATTTTTTTTTGCTTTTTAAATCTTTAATTAAAACTTTTTTATATACAATTTTTTATTTTACTAATGAGTGAACACTTATCAAGGCTAAAAAGCCACTTGAGGATAAGGGTCAATGAGATGGATAGAGTGAAAGCTGAATGATGATGAATACTATGAGAAGATTGAAAATCTCCACATACCACCCACTCGAAACAACAGCCGATCCAAAAAACAGCAATTCTTCTCCCCTTGTCAGAAACAGCGCCCGTGGAATGTGAAGACTAAGGACAACCTAATGCAGAAGCGAGAGTTACGGGGCCGCTGAAAGTAAACTCAATATCCATTTTCTACTCGCATTCATGATGATCAATAAAACTTTTGATTGGAAATCTTCAGGCTTTCAGTTAACCAAAGAATTCTAAGATAAAGGGACATCATAAAAACCTAACCCTAACCGTAACCCCTTACCCTAACCCCAACCCTAACCTTAACCCCTTACCCTAACCCCAACCCTAACCTTAACCCCTTACCCTAACCCTAACCTTAACCCCAACCCTAACACAACCCCAACCCTACCCCTAACCTTAACGCCTTACCCTAACCCCAACATTAACCCCAACCCCAACCCCTTACCCCTTACCCAACCCTAACCACAACCCCAACCCTAACCGTAACCCCAACCCTAACTCCAACCCTAACCCTAACCCCAACCTTAAGCCTTAACCCTACCCCCAACCCCAACCCTAACCTTATCCCCAACCCCAACCCTAACCCCAACCACAGCCCCAACCCCAACCCTAACCTTAAGCCCTAACCCTAACCATAAAAAACCCTGACACCTCCAAAGCTTGTGGGCTTGATCTTATACCTGTAATAGTAATAAAGAACTGCTCTGCTGAGCTGGCCCCTGTCCTCTCCAAACTCTACAACAAATGCCTTGCTGAATCTTGCTTCCCTGATAGTTGGAAAAGTACCTCTGTGGTACAAGTCTTCAAGAATTCTTAGGATAGAACTGATATTCAGAATTATCAGTAGCACCTTATGTCTACAATGGTCGCCTGCCTTGTTTGGGGTGAAATATGTTACAAAAAAAAAATATTCAAGACTTTCGGCAAAACATAAAGCACTGGAAATATTTTTCACTGATAATTTTCGGTACTCGTCCAGCTTTTGAACAAGAAAAAACTGACTTTTTGTTCGGCTTTTTCCGACTGTTTATGTAAACAGCCGGAAGATGCCGAAGCGCTTATCCAATCAGAAGGTGAGAAAAGCAGACGACATGTCTAATTGTAAATTGATTAAATCTTAAATTGACAATTTTTAAGAATTTCCAATGGAAAAAAAAGACAATTCCAGAACCAGCGCTAAAAGTTTTGAAATTATCTAAAAATATTATTTATAAAATAAAAATTTTCATGACAACATAATCAGTATTGATAATGCATAATTTCCCAAGCAGTTATAGATATGTTTTACATTTCTCCCTTATTTCCATATATTTTATTGGTTTTATGTACTAGATAATGTAAGTTGATTTTATTATTAAAATTGTGTATCATGAAGAAATAAGCATTTTCTTCATCTTCTGTAAAAACAAATTGTATATGTAATAAACATGACAAAATTTGTAAAAATTATCAAAATTGTTTCTCCGAACATTATTTTATTCATAAAGTATTTGATTTTGTAAAATGTTGAATTTGCTTTCT
Source organism: Sepiola atlantica (assembly GCA_963556195.1). Taxonomy (NCBI): domain Eukaryota; kingdom Metazoa; phylum Mollusca; class Cephalopoda; order Sepiida; family Sepiolidae; genus Sepiola; species Sepiola atlantica. The sequence continues at coordinate 62,370,721 of OY744550.1, forward strand.
GATTGTATTATGTCATTATATTTTCTGTAATCAATTAGTTAATATAAACAAAAGCAATATCAAAAATGTGTCTAATTCATGGTGAATAAAGTGATTTTTTTGTGAATTTAGTTCTTTTATATTTTTGTACTTTTTACATTTGATTTGATGGAAATAATCAATTATTGTAAGCTGCTTCCTAATAATATGTAGAGTTGCTAATTACTGGACATTACTAATAAATTTTGGTGCTTGTATAATAAAAAGCCGAAAAAAAGTTTTTTTTGTCTTTTAGTGTTGCAGAGGTAAATAAGGGGCAGGTAACTCTTACCACGAATTATAAGCAAGATTTTCCAGTAATCAAAACTGATGGCTTTAATTGGCGTTGCACATGTGGCTACTGTGCAAGGAGAACGTCGATTAGACATGAAAGGGTTAGGGTTAGAGTTTAGGGTTTAGGGTTAGGGGTATGGTTTAGGGTTAGGGTTTAGGGTTAGGGTTAGAAAAATATTGTTCGAAAGCTAGAGCTGTTGTGAAGAGTTACCTGCCCCTTATTTACCTCTCCAACACTAAAAGACAAAAAAAACTTTTTTTCGGCTTTTTATTATACAAGCACCAAAATTTCTTATTCAAACTTTTCTCGGTAATTATTATTTAGTAGTAATTTAGTCTTCACATGTCCTCCCCCCAGTCGTGGACGCCAGTTGCATATTTGCCAAGCCTGTATTATAGATCGTCTTGGATAAGGCAAATCAGCTACAGTGAAAAATCCATGTAAAGTCCCTGTACAATTACAAGTTCAAGGAATGAGAAATGTTACTGTATGTGGGAATAGGGGAGTGATTTACGACTTGCAATGAAATGGATGACACTTGCAGCTTTTCAAGGAGGAGTTTCCGAGGTCAAATACTGCAAGCAGCGCCGGTATCAACCAAGCAACATAATAAAAAGTGCACAAGGAGGTAGCTTCTGTGGAAACTGTGCTGTGCTAAGGTCTCTAGACATTAGTTTCCCTGGTTAGAAAAAGAACAGGGCTTTTTACAACTACGTATCTCTACGCCAAAACGACTGTGGTAAAAACACAATCCTGACTTATTTGTGTGGTGGCAGCATGGAGATGATGAATGAATTTAGTCAGAGCTGGGTGACTGTGATTTTTACAGGTTCAGTTTTTTTTATCTCTTGTCTTGAGTATAGTCAAACCTGTGAGCGGTTAGAGTTAGGGTTAGGGGTTAGGGTTTAGTGTTTATCTCCATTAACCCTAACCCTAACCCAAACCTGTGAGCGGTTGATTGGTCTTTGCTAAAAGGAACAAAGAGACTTCAGCCCGTAACTTAGTAACCATGGAGACAGGCTCTTTTGTAAAAGTCGCAAGGTGAGACTCAATTTGGGTTAGCCAAGCATGAAATTCTCTGGCAAAGTAGAGTAGTGCTACATATTTTTTTATATATAGACAACAGACCACAAAAAAATCCGGGTGTCAAAAAGAAAAGCAATGTCAAAGAAACACATTGGGGAGAAAAAAGAGTGGAAATGCGTATGTGGTGAGAAAGTCAATACAGAAATAAAAAAAAAATTATTTTTGAGCAGAAATGGAAAAGGGATATGTATGTCTGTATGTTGCTTTTGTTTTTTGTGTGTAAGGGGAAAAACTAAAGAACTCACTTTTGGGCAGTCTTTGCAAAAAAAAAAAAAAATATTTGTAGAAAAGTTGTTTTTTTTAAGGCAAATAAATGATATTATTTCTCTTAGTAAATTAAATTGTGTTGCTGCAGTTTACGATTTAAAAATTCTTTTGGCGAATATGCTACCATCTTGAAAAGTTGGAGGTTGATGGTGCGAGTGTTTCTGGTCGTTTAATTTCACTGAAAAATTGTTCTCTTTAAAATAATTTTTTTTTTTTGTAAAAAAAATATGATGTTCCTGAGTTTTTTCCTTTCAGCAAATCTTTTTCAGTAAAAAGGTGTTTTGTTTTTAGAAGAAAAACGTTTTCGTATTTTCTCCGGTGAAGAAAATGTTTTTTTTCAAGAAGAAAAAAGAATTATGTGATTTACTTTTGGTTAACTTGAAAGAAATTTTTTTATGGAAATCGCTCCAGACAAGGCATGAAGCCACTTGATATAAGGAGCTAAAAAAAAAATACCACTTCAAGGTAAAAAAACAGCTAACAGTAAGTGTTAGATGGATAGATTTCGACCCCGAAAACAGCGATTCTTCCCCTCTTTGTCAGAAACATCGCTCATGAAATGTTAGGACTAAAGGACAAAATAAGGGGAGTGAGAGTTACAAAGCTGCGGAAAGTAAACCCAAGATCCAGTTTCTACCCTCTTAAAAATATGACTAATAGCCACAAACTAAAGACATTCGGCTGCAAAATTGTAAAAGATATACCAAACAGTCTGATTTTCAAGGTCAGACTCAAATAGCAATCCGGCTGAAATTCCTATTTATTTGAAGTGAAATGTTTTACTAAACTAATAATTGTAAAAATGTAAGGCATAGAATTTGATACTTAGGGCTCAACTGTAAAGAATATGTTTTGCAAGACATCCTGGTTCAATGAATTAAAAATCTCTAAAGGGTCAATAATAATATTGAACCTGTAGCAGTTACCTCCTCCTTTCAAAACATAACTACACCGGTTGGCCGTTAGGTGGCGCTTTTTCACCGACAGGTGGCGCTGTAAAGCGACACCAGAGTTATCTGCCCTTCGGACTATAAAACCAGTTGCAAACGGAAAATCCATCTCTCTCTTCTTCACCAGCCTCGACAGGAGTACGCTGACACTAGCGTTCCGTTTCACTCTTCTCTTCTGGTCAATTGGCCTCGGTAGAACGACGCTAATACACTAGCGTTTCGCATCACGCTTTTCTCTTTTTCTTTTCAACTAGCATCGGCATAACAACTACCAACACATGTGGTCAAACAACGGTAAGAGTTCTCAACTCGTTTTCTTTGTATACGGCTTTCAAAGACTTTTCCTACGCCGGATTCATTTCTTCTTATACCTTTTTCAAGAACTGTTTTTCCATCGACACACATGCATACATCACACACTTCATCATTCCACGTACACACACGTTCAATAAACCGTTATTTGAACTACTTCATTTTGTTTGTAAATTATTACTCTATCTTTGCATGCAACATTGCTTGATTCAACTTTGCACGTTTATAATCGGGGGAACACGACCCTCTCGATCCTAACAAACCTATGCATAGGACTCAGGTTAGGTTTAGGGTTAGGGTTAGAGTTAGGGATAGGGTTAGGGGTTATTAGTTGGGGTTAGGGGTTAGGGTTAGGGGTAGGGGTTATTAGTTGGGGTTAGGGGTTAGGTTTAGGGTTAGGGTTAGAGTTAGGGATAGGGTTAGGGGTTATTAGTTGGGGTTAGGGTTAGGGTTAGAGTTAGGGTTAGGGTTGCGCATAAAGGACTATTTCTAAAAACCAGCTTATTGGAAAGTTGGAGCCTGTTGATGATCCTAGAATTACCTTATGGAAAAATAACCATAAAGACATGGTTTGTAGGATTGAGCACAGAAAATTGACGGCAATCCTTCTACATGGGAACCCACAAATGAATTGATGGACAAACAAATGCAATTTTGTGCTGGATGGGTAGTAATTCTGGGGGAGCTAATATCCATTCAAAGTAATTATTCCATAATTTTAGTTATAATATTCGTTATATTTATTTATATATAAGTTTTAATGTATATTTTCCGTAGATCCCCTTTTCTGCCTCTAAAATGCACACCCTAACCCTAACGTATCTAATAGCATGAAACACCTGGCAGTTAAAAAATAATTATTTTAAAATGTGTATCTTCAGAAAAAAAACCAACACCCACAAGAGAAAGCTTGTTTTTGCTTGTTTGTGAGTGCAATTGTTCGTAGTTTTGGTCGTTGTTCTTGTGTGAGATTCTTATTCCTATTTTTGTTGTTGTAGAATGAAAAACTTGGAACTTCAGAAAAGTTGTTTTTGTGTGTTTGACGATCTTTGTCAGAATGTTTGCGCTGTTTTCTTTTTTTACAAGTCGGAGGTCACCAATTTATAGGAGCTGTCTAGCTGTCCTTATGCTAAGTCTCCTAAGACTGTTGAGATTGACTGTGTCCATTTGCTACTGTTTATGGTTTAGCCTGATGGTTTCTTTCCATGTCTTCCTAGGGTGCCCAGCTTTCTTTTTGATGTCCAGTCTTAGGTCTCTGCATGTGCTGATATACCCCGTGCTTCCCTCCACATGCCCGAACCAGCGAAGACGGTTTGCCTTTATTAGGACATCAAGTTTTTGAATGGCCAATTTCTAACGTAGAGTGTCTGACCTAATTATTCTTTTATTTTCTTATTTCTACTTTTTATACTATTTTTATCTTTATTTTTTATCTTTACTCTTTTAATTTTTAACTCATTTTTCTAGTCCTACCCTTCATATATATTTTGCCTCATTGTTTATATCTAAGGTCATTTGATTAAACATCTAAACCCCGAACTCTGTTCTTATACATATTCTGATATTTTAACCCCTTATCCTAACATTCGTTAACTTACCCCCACTCCTTTCTTCCCCTTTTCTAGTTGAATCCTAATTCGCGCTAACTTCCAATTTCAACTTTATGTTTCACCCCCCACTTTCACACTCTTAGTTTTATCCGCATTCCTTCACCGCATCGCTCCCTGTCTCCTCCCCCCTCTCTTTCCTCGTACCCGTCCCTTTCTCCCCCCACACACCCCTTACCCGTTTCCTCCCTTGCCTACTGGTCGCATATTATATTCTTGTTTTCACTGTCTTTGCTTTTCTTCATTTATAGCCGGCTTTCTCAACTGGGAAGGCTTTAAATATTCTCGCTGCCCCTTTTTCCCACTTTAAAACACTTTCTTTTGTCATCTCTGCCCGGGAAGTATCTTTAATGGCGAATATTTTCCATCTTAATCTCCCCTGACGCCTGCCTGCATCATCGAATGTACCTCTTATTGGACTTTTTACCCTTTTTGGATTTTCTATTTTCGCCGTACCTGAAGTTGTGGCTTCTTGGAATTTAACTTTGAAACCTCTCTCATTACTTCTCGTGCCTCTAACGACCTACCTATCTACATCTTATTCTCTCCGCTGGACTCTTCGACACCGGACTTTTGGGCAATCGGACATTTGCTTGCACCCTGGCACAGTTTTGCCCTGCGTTTCTTTCCCTACAACTTTTATTTCATTTTTTCAAATTTTAAATCTTGGCCATTGCCAACTTATCTATCCCAGCGACTTCCTCTGATGATAAGATTTTGATCTTTGAAAAGCCTGGCTTAAGGAAAATTTAACTTGAATAAATTGCCTTTTTGCGGAATATACCTTGCTTTGAACTTTTGAATTGAATTTTGATTTGGCTTTTGCTTTCTCTAATTCCTTTCCATTCTCCTTCATTTTATATATATATATATATATATATATATATATATATATATATATATATATATATATATATATATATATATGAAAATCTAACGTAGACTTAGTCCAAAAAATAAACTTGGATAGTAAAACAATAACTGATAAATAAAAATTAGTGATAGAACAGGTAAACTAAAGGAAAAAGAAGCATATATTCTACTCAAAGACATAAAAAAAATTCCAGCTACTAGACTTATAAACCCTACGAAACAATAAATTGGGAAAATTAGTAAAAAAATATCAGAGAGAGTAAACGGACAAATAAAAACAACTTACGAACTCAATCAATGGGTAAAAAACAACTGAACCCATAAATTGCTTCTCCAAAATTGAATACAAAACGAATTGTTCATTTATCCAATTCGATATTATAAATTATTATCCCTTCACATCTAAAGAACTTTTCGGAAGTTTATTGATTTTGCCACCCTTCTCTCTTATATTTACGAAGAAGAAATCAATATTATTAGAAAATACAGAAACACAGTGCTATTTAGCAAACAAGAACAAAGGACTAAAACCAATCAATCGGGATCTTTCGATGTTTCAATAGGTTGGCTGGATCTGCAGCAGTAACCGACCTAGTTAGACTCTACATATTATACAATCTCACAAAAGACATTGACATTAAAGACATAGGATTATACAGAGATGATGGCCTACTAGTGGGTAGAAACTCAAACGGACAAAAGTGTGAAAGAGTAAAAAAGATTATTTTTAAAGAGATGAAAACTTTAAGTCTCAAAGTGGAAATAAACTAGTTAACTTCTTAAATGCAACATTTAACTTAAACAAAGAAACGTACAACCCTTATACTAAGGATAACGCAAATCCAATTTATGTCCATCCACTCTCAAATTACCCTAAAACAATAATTAAACACATTTCAAAATACATTGAAAAGATAATCAACAGCACTTCCTCTAATGAGGCAATTATTAACGCACATAAGACCTTTTATAATAAAACACTAAAAGAGCGCAGATACAAAAACACACAAATTAAATATATTAAGCCCACAACGCCCAACAATAAAAATTAAAAAAGAAGTAGGAAGATTATCTGGTTTACCTCCCCATTTAATAACATGGTTAAAACTAAACTTGGTAAAAAAAATCCTAGATTTAATTAACCTGCACTTCACTTCCCTCCCAATAATATCCTACACAAAATCTTTAATAAAAACACCCTCAAATTGAGTTACAGTTGTGGTGAATATTTGAAAAAAATGATTAAAAAACATAACAATAATATATTAAACGGCAACAGAAATACTGAATTAAATAATAAAGAAACACAAAAATTAAGATTTGTAACTGTATGAATAAAACAGAATGTCCTCTGCAGCAAAATTGCCTTTCAACCCTAATAGAATTCCAGGCTACAATTTCAACTAAAGAAAATCCAACTCAGAAAAAATACTATATATGCCTGGCTGGTAATACCCTCAAAGAAAGATATACCGACCATTAATGCTCATTCAAGAATTCTGATTATTCAAAAAGAACTTCACTTTCTATATACCACTGGGAACTAACCAAGAAAAATCAATCACCAATAGTGAAATAGAACACCATCAGAAAAACCAGTACCTGTAGTTCCCTTAATTCACTGTGTTACCTATGCCTAAGTGAAAAACTTGAGATAGTTAAATTTAATGATAGAGGTAAAGTTCTAAATAAAAACCAAGAAAGCTCAATTAATTGTAGGCACAATAGATCACACCTTCTTAGTAATATACATATAATTCTTGAACCAATGTTACCATTAGAAAATAAAATGACAACTTAAAATTAATAACCCTAACCAAACCCATCATTCTATAGCCTCTACCTAATTCCTTAAAATTAGTAACCTCCTTAATGCAATACTGACTCCCTAAAAGACGGCAATACTAAAGCCCCTGATATAGATAAAAATAGAGAACATATCTATCCACCATCTAAAAATAAATAACATAGTTATCTACATATTATATGTTATAATATC
>OY744550.1:62380627-62463127 GCA_963556195.1 Sepiola atlantica
GTTCAAATTTCGTTGATCTCAACTAACTTATATATATATATATATATATATATATATATATATATATATATATATATATATATATATATATATTTTGTACAGAAAATTTGTACAACATCAGTGCCGTCGGTTTCAAGCTCAGAGGGACTTAACCATCCGGCTCTCTTCAGCTTATGTTACAGAAATATGAATTCACATATCACTCTCGTTTGGATACGTTATTTGCTTTAGAGTGTTATGTATATTTGTTTTAAATTTGTGTTGGGGAGAGAAATGTGAGACTACAAAGTTTAATAAAGTTCGAAAAAAAGGAGGTGGTGGTAAAATGCAACAGTTAAAATTTAAAATTGAAATTAAAAAAAAATATCTCTATACAAGTCCCATAATTTAATGTTTTATATATATATATATATATATGGTGACTGTTTATTCGATTTCGAATATGACCACTTTTGGCGTATTGATGTGATATTAGTGTGAAGGTTCCCAGTGAGAGGCGCGGATGTGGCTCTTCAAGCCTGCCAGACTTTTACAGAGGTGGCAGGTGTTGTGATGATCTGAGTGATGCCAAAAAACCTTCACCCTAACATTTGACGCAGTTTCCCCGAACTTTTAACAGTGAATTTTTTTTATATTTCCATGCTTAACCTTTTCCTCACTGGACATTTTGTCACTGGACTTTTTCCTCACTGGACATATTTTGCATTTTAACAACCTTCTAACACATTTACATCCACTTTCTATGATCTTCTCAAATTTTTAAAATTTTGAATTTTTGCTATTTCTCAGCCAACTTATCTATCTTTGTAACTCCTCTGATGATAAGATTCCAATCTTTGAAAAGCCTGGCTTAAGGAAAGAAAAAATAAACATACTTTTATTGAATACACCTTGCAGTGAACAGCTGAAGTTGAAATAGATTTGTCATTTCTACATTTTTTATTTCTCTTTATCATCGTGGGCCGAGTGGATATGGCTGACTCTGTGTACCGGGTTCGTGGCTCCCGACCGTCTGAAATTGTTACTTCCCTGCACTGATGAGAGCAATAAGCTTGAAACGCTAGCATCTGTAGGTATAAATAATTTAGTATTTATTTATAAATATTATACTAAGCCCCTTTAAGAAATTAAAGTTGAGCACTCTCGGGGAAGTTAAAAATAGACTGTCAAAAAGCTCTAATGCAAAGTTCCGAATACGTTCGTCGAACACTCTCAACTAGTCTTCTATCTGTGCCCGCTTCTAGGTACATATAGATCTTAATTTCCCTAAATTACGTGACAGTTTCCGTGGGCCGAGTGGATATGGCTGACTCTGTGTACCGGGTTCGCGCCTCCTAATTTAATATTTATTTATAAATATTATATATATATATATATATATATATATATATATATATATATATATATATATATATATATAGCAACAGATAAAGTGAAAGAATAGAATAAGGTGCGAATCAAATTTTATTACAGTTCAATATTCAGGCAAAGTTCATGAGTTTTCAAAGAAAATCTTCTCCTCAGAGGGCCATTACCGCACTGACATTACTGCAGATAATAAAAATTAAACTTTGAAAATATATAAAAAAATATATATAAAAATACATAAAGGTATATAAAACATCAAATATATCGGCCCAAAACATATTTTTTTGTAAACCTATCCAGTTCATCCACGTCAACAAGTTTAAAATAGCTCCAGGCAATACATCAAAGAGGTTGATTAAGAAATAATCCAAATGGTGAGTGGTGGTGCAAAAATGCAAAAAGTTATCCAGGCGTGGAAATTCGTTTGCTATCGATGCAGTAGATAGCAGTGAAAAGTGTGTGTATATATATATATATATATATATATATATATATATATATATATATATATATATATATATATATATATATATGCTGTTAAAGGATTGGAAGGGTGTGGCTGTAGATAGGTCAAGGTGGAGTAAAGCGCTTTTTGAAGGCAGCAAACTTTTTGAAAAGAATAGGATGAAACACCAGTAGCAGAAGAGAGCAGCGAGGAAGAGACGGGACGTGACACCTCCAACGCATGGAGGAAATATGGAACACCTAAGATGCCAAGCTTGCAACTTGGTAACTATGTCACGTGCAAGTTTGTTGAATCACCAACGAGTGCATGTTTTGCAAAATCAAGCAAAGACAAGAGTTGGCTTCATTTATGGTGTCCCCTCAGATCATCACAACACCTGCCACCTCTGTGGTAGGGTCTGTAAAAGTCTGGCAGGCTTGAAGAGCCACATTTGCACCTCTCACTGGGAGCCTTCACACTAATATCACATCGATATGTTAAAAGTGGTCATATTTGAAATCGAATAGACAGACATATATATATATATATATATATATATATATATATATATATATATATATAGCAGGACCGGCGGGACAGTTATAAAAGTATGGGGGCTCTCCTAAAAAGTGGGGGGGGGGGCTGTTAAACACATGCATATATAACTTCATTATTAATGACCGTAAAGTGGGGGGGGGGAAGTAAAAAAATGTGTCTGTGTGTGTGTGTGTGGGGGGGGATTCAGCCCCCCCCCCCCCCGCGGTGCCACCATCCATGTATATATAAAGATAGGGATAAAATGATCCGACGTAATGAAAAATGAAAACGGAAAGGAAAAAAAAAAAATTATTTATGTATTCATCAACGTTTCGTCTTTAATGTAATGTTTCCTCATCCTGAGGAAGTCTTACAATAAAGACGAAACGTTGATGAATACATAAATAATATTTTTTTCCTTTCTTTATCATTTAATCAGTCAACAGAACATCATAAGCGCACAAGTGTGAAAAGAAATATATGGAATTATACTATTATGTGTGTGTGTGTGTAAACAAAAACCCGTAATTCCAATTATTCGACGAATAAAGATTTTTAAAAAGTGACATAATTACTCCCTCCCCATCTTCTACGAAAAAGGGGAAAAAGGGAAGGAGGAAAGAAAGTTAGTGACAACCGAGTGGACTAGTGTTTTTGGCGAAGGTTCGCTATAACACGTATTCTTTCTCCGTGTGTATATATATATATACATACACACAATACTTATTTATACATATATTTTTTTTCAAACATGGAAAGGACGATAAAAAAAAACAATGCTTAAATAATTAATTTTATTGCGAATTAATCAAATTAGTTGTTTTGTTATATATATATTTTTTTACTTATTTAAATTTAAACTATGTTTTATGTTTATTTGATTGACTATGTTGCTTAATTTATACTCTTTCTTTCGTTTTAAAAAAAACAAACTATTTATTGAAAGGAGATTTTTCAATTTTGACAATCAAAATTTCATTTAGCATTTAAAAAATTTTTTAAAATTTTTTTATGTCTTTTAAATTCTTTCTTTCAATTGAAGAATAATATTTTCCCTTTCTCTCTAAACTTAACTCGAAACAAACCATGGATTTCCGGATTGGAAAAGTTTTACTTGCAAGCGAAAGTTTGAAAGAAGACAACAACAATCGTCGTTATATTTAAAACGTTTAATAATAATAATATTTATTATAATTATTATTATTAACAATAACTTCTTTTGGTGAAGAAGGAAGGAAAGGAGTCACTTTTAAACATGGGCATTGGAACTCGGAGTAAAACACACCAAGGAGAATGTCTAGGACAAGAACAATCATCTTTACGGTAAACTATTTTAGTTATTAACAATCATTTAACTTTTCTATTTTTTAAATTAACTCTGAAAACTTAGAATAAAATTTACAAAATAAAAGAAAAACCGGTTTAAAATTAAAGACATTGATTCCGTAATCTATCGTCTTAACTACCGCCATTTTTTTTTACGGCGTCAACAATGTTTTGTTTTGAAAATAAATATTGTTTATATCTTTTATTTAAATGTTTAATTATATCGTTTTATTATTTATTCCTATTTCTTTATTTATTTTAAACCTGTTTGCAAATTTATATGTATGTATAAGAATATACTAACGACCGAATGTCAGTGTAATTTCTTCCGAGTTATTCTTAACATCAATTGTTTATAAATCTTTCACGGACATGTGATGGTTGAAAATAAATACAGACTTTTAATTTAATAATAAAAACAAAAACAAGTGAGAATTATTTTAGTTTGGACAAAGAAAAATAAATACTGTCATGTAATTTAATCATCTTTTTAATAAGTGTAAAAAGGGGAAATTTACTAGTTTGCGAACGTCAATTAAAATGAAATGGGATTCAGCATCATTCCCGAACTTATTTTGTACTAAAGTCACAATTTAAACCAAAAAAATAAATAAGCGTAGATAATTTAGTTATAACAATTTAAATCGTATACGCGAAACGGTGATTTTTAAGAATTAGTCATATTTAAAAATAAACTAAAAGTTTTCATATTTATTCATCGCCCGAAATGGGGAGCACTATTAAAAATAGAAACGTCTTGAGGTAGCCATTTTGAATATATATATATATATATGCCCCCTTTCAGTTTTGAGAGACAATGGTTACCCCCTGTAAGGGTGCCTGTGCAAATAGTCTGTAATGCAGCAAGGGTTGCACAATCTCTAACTGCACCCCTCCTGAATCGGCATTGCTTGAAAAATGCAAGGACTAGTGGAAACACTGCCGGGGTAAGCAGAGAAAGACTGGCGTTATTTCGGAGCTTCTTCTGCACTAGTTGCACAGCAAAGGCTTGAGAGGCTAGTCTACCCTACTATTTAATTCATAGTTGGAGGTAAGATAAATGGATTCATACTTTTCCAAAGGGTATTAGTAAAAGTTATGCAATAGACGTGACAGACAGGAACTCCGAGCCCAGAGTCTGCGCCACCTTTCTTGTTTTATTTGTTTAAATCTATTCGTCCAAATAAAATCAAAATGTATTAATCTTATTATTGTTTAAAAAAAAAAACCCAAAAAAAACAAAAATAAGTGCCTGCTTCTTTTACTGTTTTAATTGCCTTCTTTTACCATGTTTCGTTTTTTTTTTATTTTGGGTGTATTTCCTTGCAGGCTGACAGTCGACACCAGCACGACCGAGAAAAGTGTTGTGAAAGGGGCGACAAGCGATGTCAGCACAAATCAGGCGACCATTTCGTCTGGCAGTGCCCAAGGCAATGTCTTCTCTGTCAACACAAATGTCAACGAAAGACGTCTCAACAAACAGTCTAAAGCAGATTTACTACTGCAGCAAGGTGTCGACGATGGCACTGTGTCATCGGGCAGTGTCGCTACAGGTGCTTCGGGAAATGCTAGTACATGCTCGTCAACCAGTGAAAACAAAACCACAGGCAGCAACAATACGACCAATACCACTGGCTTGACTTTGGTGACCAGAACTCGAGGGGTCAAGAGACCGAAAAGAGAACCCAGCCCGCCAGGATCTCCGGCTAAAAAAGTTGGTGAGTATATTTTTATTCTTACAAAAAAAAAATCAATTCAAAATCAGTTTTATGGTATCTTTCAGAATGATCAGTACGCTGAAAACGCTCAAAAAAACAAATATACAACAAATAAAAGTAACTGTCGTCGATAAAAGTTAATTTAAAACTGACCTGTGATATTTGTTTGTATTTTTAAACCGTTCCAACTGCTATTTAGTAGAAATCAATAGTTTTATCATGCGAACTTGCAAAAAAAAAAAAAAATGGCGCTTGCTCGTAAGACGCCATATTGTCTAAAGAAAACAAGTAAAAAATGAACAAGAAATTTTTTTTACATCTAATAAAACCCCATTTATAGTACGTAAAAATACAAACAAATATCATAGGTAAGTAGACAAATATCTCTTCTCGACGTAGGTTAAACTCACTTGTTGCATATTTATTTTTATAACCCCGTTCTCGTTAGTTTTTTAGACCCCGTCCGCGACTGTACTGATCATTCTGAAAGATACCCCGGTTTTATTTGACAAAAAAATAGCAAAGTGCAACACGCTGTGTAAAGAGACAGTTAAAAGTTATTTATATGTACATATCGTCTGAATGTTTGTCAAAGGCGGCTTTAAACCTGGATATGGTAGTCATCATAACAACCTTCTCTGGTACGTTGTTTCACGGACAGAGAACGCGGACAGAGAACGCTGTATTCCTTCTATTGAGCCATAGGCGACGGTGATACTTCTTTTGCAGATGCCCATGGAGACTACGACTTGGCGCTGGGGTGAAAAACTCCTCAAAAGGTAGATTTAAATTCCTGTTGATGATGTTGTATGCTAGAATCAGGTCTCCTCGCATCCTCCACTGATCAAGTGAGAATAGATTCAGTCTTTGCAGCCACTCTTTGTAGGTAAGCATGGAGAGTCCTGCCATCATTCTGGTTGCCAACCGTTAAACACGCTCTAGGTGTATTATATCGACCAATTTAGGCATAAAGCCCTTGAATTTCGGGGGAGGAGGGGAAGCTACAGTTTTCACTGTCGTGTCTCGACACTATCATGACCCCATGATACAAACAATAATGCTTACAGGTGTCACCATTCATCCATCGCATACACATTTTACTATCACCGTAATACCACATTCACTGTATGGACTAAACTACTTGAAATGTATCAGATTTTTTTTAAAAATAATTTTGGAAACGTTACTATTGGCAACATAAATTATTTTAAAGGAAATACAGTTGGGAAATTAGTCAAAAATAATTTATTTTTGCTTACTTATTCATTTGTGATGGATTTGCGTTAATAAAAAGTTAAATATTTGATATAAAATATAAGCCTGTGAAGTTAACATAAATATTGGTTGTGGGTTGAGAACACGTGTTGCATGGAGAGAAATGATATGATACAACGGATGTGTAATTGTGAGTCTTAACCTAAGAACTCTCATCCATTCTTTCAATGTGGCCATATCATCAAAGTCTCCTGAGGTCATCAGATATAAGCCTATCTTTAAGCTAAAGACCGGCTTAGATTTGATGACCTCAGAGGAAGATTATATCTGGACAGTATAGAGAGATGTGTGCAGAACAGGAGAGTTCGATGGTATTGCCACATTGAAAGAATGGATGAGTTCTTAGGTGAGTAGATGTAGAACAGTTGTGGTAGCAGGTTCAGTTCACGAGATGGATCTGAGGGATAAATAAAGACCTGCCCAGAGATAGATTAGTTTGGAAATCAATTTCTAAAAGTCATCCAACGCATGTAAAACGGACGTTAAACCAAATAATGATGATGATTAAGTGGTCAGCCTTGTTAGTCTCATAGGTAAGGTATACAGTAAGTAAAATATAAGAACATGGCTGATCACTTTACTCACAACCAGTATTTACGGTAGCTTCACAGACTTATATTATATATTTCCTCTTGAATATTTAAAAAAAAAACTCAAATCTGTCACTAATAGGTATCTTCTTTTCTTGCATTAATGAGTCACCACTTATCAAGGCCCAAAGGTCACTCGAGGACAAGGGGTTAATGTGTTTGTTAGCTGAATGGTGAGACAAACACTTTGAGAATTGGTAACGATGGTTGAAACTGGGCAAAATTTGATTATTTGAGAGGACGGCGCAACAAGAATTTGTTTACATTGGACTTGAAAATAACCATGTTGTAGTCAGTCGGGAAGCAGTCTCATTGTATTGTGTTCCACAGATGGGAATTTCTAGGAAAGAAACTTTGATTATGGAAGTTACGTTTAGTTTTAGATAGACAGAGGGAGAAAGGAAAATTATTGACTGTGGTTGTAGCTAGATGAGTTTTTGTTGTGAATTTTTTACGGAGGTGGGTGGGGGGTCATTTGAAGCTCAGTCGAGCGCCTGCCATGAAAATAAGGATACTGTTGTCACTGGCTGCATGTTGTTATGGCTTAATGAGTGAGACAACACCTTGAGGGTTGGTAACGATGGTTGAAACTGGGCAGAATTAGATTATTTGAGAGGACAGCTCAACAAGAATTTGTTTAGATTGGATTTGAAAAAAGACCATGTTGTAGTCAGCTAGGAAGCAGCCCTGTGGTATTGTGTTCCATAGATGGGTAGTTCTTGGAAAGAAACATTGCTCATGGAAATTCTAAGTATACATAGGAAGAAAGAAAAATTATTTACAGTGGTTGTAGTTAGACAAGTTTTTTCTGTGAATGTTTTACAGGGGGGAAGCAGGGATTGGAGCTCAGCCGAGCACCTACCATGGAAACACCGATAGAGTAGGGAACGGCTAGCAACGTCTCTTTGTTGCCTGGTTACAGCGAGAAAGATTCTGGGAAGTATAATCTTTCTGGCCCGTTTAATAAATGCAAGTGTAACACGGAAGAGACGTTGCTAGTCTTTCTCTACTCGATAGTTATTTTCATGGATGGTGCTCGACTGAGCTCCAATTGCTGGTGGGGGGGGGGCAGAGCTAAAGCTCAGTAGATCACCTACCATGGAAATAAATATAGAGTAGAGAAAGACTAGCAACATTTCTTCTGTGAGAAAGGGTTGCAGGGAAGATAAGAGATTATCCCCTACTAGATTTTTGAAAAGAATTTTGAGTACTAATACAGATTAGGACCAAAGGTAAAATCGACTCGGCATCTGTTAGAGTTTGCTTGGGTCCTAATCTGTATAAGTACAGGATTTTGTACTCTGTCAAGGCAGGGAAGAGTGCTCTGAGCAACATATCCCCAAATGTAGCAACAGTACTCTATCTTAGAACGTATATAGGTAGAGGATTGCGTCAAGAATGAGATACTTTCTGGAGCGGTAGAATTTTCCAACCATTTTTCCGGCAACTTTAGCTATGTAAGTCTTACACTTCAGGTCTGGAGTGTATTTTACTTTGATTTTCTTTGTCTGAATTTATCGTCTGCCAGTCTTCAATTTATCGTCTGCCAGTTTTCAATTTATCGTCTGCCAGTCTTCAATTTATCGTCTGCCAGTCTTCAATTTATCGTCTGCCAGTCTTCAATTTATCGTCTGCCAGTCTTCAATTTATCGTCTGCCAGTTTTCGCCTTGTCAACTCTCAGGCACTTCCGAGACCTACTCGAACGTTGACGAAACGAAGTCACGGAAACGCGGTGCATTTTCTATAATAGTACAGTTTTTTTTTGTTTTTTTTAATGCAAATAAGTTTTCTAAGTTTTTACTTATATGAAGAATGTATACCTTCTTCATATGAGTAAAAGTTTACTTGTTCTTATCTATATCAGTGTGGAATATATTCCTCCTTTTTTGCACATATATAGATTTTTTTTGCATCACCCAAAAGTATTTATAATCTAATTTTTGTTTTGCATTACCTGTGAAAATTGAGTGACTAAATATTTTATTAAATTTAAAATCTTTTTGATGTCTTACAAAATGGTGAAAGTTAAAGCATATAAATACTTTCAAATTTGTTATTTTTAACTTTTAACTGGATAATTAACTAGCTGTCTCGACCCTGTGTTGCCCAGAAGTATTTAAAGTTTATTTTTATTTATTACAGTACGAAATTTTATTAAATATGTAACTGCACCTACATATTATTCCCAGTAGTCCTTGTAAGTGCATGTCTGTTGTACAAAGAAATGGATGTGCATTGTGGTGGATTTAATTTTGTTTGCTTATATTAAAATGTGATAAAAGAAGTTTATGTAAGGCTATTGTTTTTTTTGTATGAAACAAAACTAATGTTAAAAAATAAATGGTTTAATAATTATAATGTAAACACCTGTAATTGTATATCAGGAAGTAGAAAAAGGTAGCAAAATGTCAACACTTTTTTATTTAGGGCTTAAGTTGTTTAGGTGAATAAGGGGAAATGTCACCATGTTATCAATATTCCTAGCCGGAGTAAGTAGTATAAAAAATAACTGAAGCGAACTAAATCATATTTGTGTAAATAATATAATGGAAGAGAGAAACAGAAAAAGGTCTGTCAGAATCAAGTATCGATTTGTCAGATGATTGCTATTTAGGTCTAATTTCTAAGCTCTGAGTGACTTTTATATATATATATATATATATATATAAAAGTCACTCAGAGCTTAGAAATATATATATATATAATAAAATAATAATAAAACAAATGTAAAATAACATACTTTACAAGTTTATTATATTCTTATATTACAACAAAAAATATTTTACAAAATAGTCCTTTAAACCATGGTTTTTCAAAGAAATAAGTCCCATCATCAGAAGGAAAAACACAATAAAGTATTAAGTATTGGTTAACATTAATTTGAAAAAATGTTAGTCGTTTGAGTTCTGAAGGAAACACAAAAATAATTTCATGCATGAAAGAGCGGCAAAGAAGTAAGTCCGATCATCTGAAGCAAAAAAAACAAACAATTTTCAATTAATATAAAATAATTATTATATCTAATATATAAAGTTAAGACGATGTTTCCCCTGTACCTTCTTGAAGAATAGGAAAATAACCACATGCATCACAGGCTACTAAACTCACCACTATATTACGCTTATTCACTCGAGCATCTTTTAGTAAATTTGTTATTATTTTTACTCCAGCTAACACTAAATATTACTTATGGCTCACCATCTTTGACTCTTCTCAAAACATACCCCATATTTGTGATAGCAAAAACTTTTCCCCTAACACTTAAGTACTTACACTCCCCCCATCAACACCGGGAATTAATAAACAACATCTACTTTTCAGAAAATTGTCCGTTATTATTTCCTATTTGTCTGCTACATTATACAAAACATTACGCACACATGAAAATCGCAGAAGTTCAAGGCTAAGTGGCAACATGTCGCTTAAAAAAAATAAGAAAGAAAACATATTGTCTGTATCCTCCTGATGAAGATTCTTTTATGAATTGAAAATTTGAATTTTAAATAAATAATATTTAAAATAAAAAAAAAAATCTGCATTGGAGTGGTCTCTTTACCGTGTAAAAAAATTACAAATTTAAATGTATTCAAACAGTGGAAATATTTTACTCATTTTATATAAGTATATATATATATGTATATATACTAGACAAATTTTCTAGATCCGGAGGGTGTAGTTTTTTGGCAACGGACGCTATTTTTCTTATTATGGTACCCCCCCTCCCCCCCACGATTTTTTAAAAAACTGTAATTAAACAAATAAATACATAACACTTGCTTTATTTAGTTTTCATTTATTTTTTTAATTCATGATATTTTGAAGCTGTTTTAAAAATAAAAATTGAGCTACGGATAAACATGACGCAAACAAAGTATATATATTTTAAATGACTAAATTTTTTTATGGTGACAGAAAAAAAAATGAAAAAAAATATGTCAAGCTTTTTAAAAATAAATCAAAGAATTAGCCTGCCATATTGAAATAGAAATATAACTTAAGACAAAATTCTTATTTTTAACTTAAATGTTTAAAAAATTAGTTAGCACAGAATTGTTCGGAAAGAGAGGTGAGGAAGAGAAAAAAAAGAACGCTCATGGGGGAGGGGTTAGGTTACGGCCGGCACGAACGATCATGGAAAGGGGAGTATGCTTATGATTCTGTATACATAGCTGGTAATTTCTGTCCCTTTTTTGTTTTTTCAAAATTAAATCTCTCCCGACTATAAAACATCAAAATTTCACATATCAAATTAATTCTCAGACTATCTATGAAAAAATCATTGTTTAGCGATACACATTAAAAAATTGAAATTACTTAAAACATCTCAATAATGGCATACATAGAAAGAGCTTGACGATCTAAGAAAGAATCTTTTAAAGTTTTTTTTATATTTGATGACTAAAACTAAGGAAGTTGTCATAACTTCCTTAGTTTTAGTCAAATTATTTTTATTTCTGTGCTTTGCACGATTGGATATTTTCCCCTCTTTAGTGTGTTTCGTCACTGAAAATCTTAAGAAATCAAGTTTTAGTCAAATTATTTTTATTTCTGTACTTTGCATGGTTGGATATTTTCCCCTCTTTTTTTTTTAGCAAAAATCTTACGTCTTTGATTAAGCAATGAAATTGGTCATATAAGCATATTTTTGGGTCAACGATTCAGAATATGCCACTGAAAATCTTAAGAAATTAAGTTTTAGTCAAATTATTTTTATTTCTGTGCTTTGCACGATTGGATATTTCCCCCTCTTTAATGCGTTTCGTCACATTTTTTACACTAATTTTTCAGTAAAAATTTTATGTCTTTGTTAAAACACAAAATTTAGCCTGTAGTTCTTGGAAAGAAGCTACTGTAATAGGAAGCTGTATTACAATGAGGTATTAAAACAGCGAATTGATGGAGACCACTAGACAAAGAGCTGGAACAAAAGAAGCAGGGAATAGATCACATAATTCTGAAAAACACATATCATAATAGTATTTATAGAAAAAGACTGAAACTAGAAGAAGAAAGGATGTGGCCAGTCAAATTACAGATACGTTTCTGCACCTTATCAAGAACCCTCAAATGGGACAGAGATTCATCAGCCCAAATATGACAACAGTACTTTATACATGGTCTGATAGTAATTACATCGTCCAAAATGTTATGAGAACAGTAGATCGAATAATCCAGATAATACAAATTATCAATCCTCATCTAAAAAATTGATAACATAATACTATACATATCTTATATCTAATATTATACATATCTTATATCTAATATTATACATATCTTTCTCTTTTCAGCAAAAGAAGTTAAAAGTGCAACTCCAGAAGCCAAGAAAAGGCAATGGGAATTGTGGACAGTCGATGAGAAAAGCACTTTCTTTCAAGCCTTAAATGAGGTTTGTGTTTTAAACAATAATTAAATTTTTCACTTATATTAAAAAGAAATACCTGATGAAAACGGCTCTAGGAAAGTTGCCAACTGGAAGATTGCCAGAGGAAAATGTCCCCATGTAGAAAATTGCCCATGAGACGATTTCTAGTGTGGAATGCTTATATAGTGGTTTATCTTGGAGTGTTCATCCTCCTGGATAAACCACTGTAGAAGCATGGATGCTTTTAATTGCAGGAAGGTTGACCGGCTAAAGAAAGCTTGGAAGCAAGTTATTAGACAAGACCGTACAGAGTGGAATTTGGAGATAGTTGACCCACTGAATCGTAAGACGTGAAGAGTGAGTTTGCGTAATATCAGAAAATGTCTGACCCCTGAACAAGGGAAGAGTGATATTAAATGAATAGGAGGAATATTGCCATGGGCAAATTAAAAGATTGATCTCAGACAATTTGAAGTAAAAAAACATAATTTCAGTTAAAAAATGAATTTCTCTTTTCATAAGAAATGCATTTTTTTATTACTTATGTGTAACCTAACCGATGAGAATATTATATAAGTTTATTGGTTAAAAAGGAGTATAGCGTTCGGAACATAATGCAATACAAAAATTGTGTATCAGCGATAAATATTGTTTCCTGTTTTTGTTTTTGTTAAATATTAGTAAATTTGCAACAGTTTTGAGTTAAAATCTAATTAGTTTTACTTCATTAGCGATTATTTACACATTTCAAGCGTGTTCGTCTTAAGCTTGCACGCGTAAAACTAATTAGATTTAAACTCAAAATTATTCCAAATTTACTAATATTTAACAAAAACAACAACAGAGAAACACTATTTATCGCCGATACACAATTTTTGTATCACATTATGTTCAGGACTCTATACTACCTTTTTAACCAGTTTATTTGTGTCAATGTTATTGTCGATGTTGTTGCAATCACGTTCACCCTGATCGGGTTAAGTTGACTTCTTACCTGGTCTGCATCACACTCCAAACCATGGTGGCCCGTATATGGCACTATTGAGCAAGGTCGCACCAGATGGTTAATCAATCATGATTCCACCGTTGAAAACCGACCACTTGTGGACATGAGATCTCAGCCAAGAAGTCCTCCCTGGTGGTTGTCACCCATGACCTCAGCTGCCCACTGATACGTTTGCAGCGGCCCGGCAAAGATATAGGGAGGATTACGTCACGAATTAGCTCTCCTTCTGACCAATGAGATGTGGTAAAGGCAGTCATTGTCAAATACCTATATTGAAGCCAATTGTGCTTCCACTGTCCATCTGTGGACCTGACATCTCAGTCAAGTAGTTCTTCCTGAGGGTTGTCACCTACGTCCTTAGCTGTCCACCGATACGCTTCCAGCAGCCAGGCAGAGATGTAGGGAGGATTATGTCGATAATTAATTCCCCCTGCTGGGCAAGAAGCTGCATGTTCAAACCATTGCAGACATGGCTGCGACAAGGCGGGTGGGATACTATCAGATATAAATCATAAACAATTGGCCGTGACGAAATTTCTAATCAATCGCGATTCAACTGTCGTCAGAAAACCGACCACCTGTGGACCTGAGATCTCAGCCAAGAAATTCTCCCAGATGGTTATCACCTACATCTTTAACTACCCACCGATACACTTGCAGCGGCCAGGCAGAGATGTAGGAAGGATTATTTCGATAATTGATTCCCCCTTTTGGCGACCAGCTGCATGCCTGAACCATGAAAGACATTTCTGTAACAAGACAGATACGCTAACCCTAAAGCCTGAACCATCAAAGACATCAGATATCAGAGACTTCAGGATGAGGCGTTGGTGGAGAACAGCAGTTGGGACGCGGTCGGACAGCCGGAAACGCAAGATGCAGTGAAGGCAGATTTGTCGAAGACTTTTGCCGATTGACCATTAGCCTCATTGGCCATGTCTTGCAGACAGAGCAGGATTGATTGGACGATAGACATGTCCCTTGGTTGATATTGAAATCTAGCGGGGCTCTAACTCTATGATCAACCTCTGCTCTTCCCAGACGGAACACTGGTGGATCGAGGTACACAAATGATTTCCCGTAATCAGTTCCACCTATAAATAGTGGTTGATACGAACTAAAGGCCCCGATCAAGGCTGCCTTTGAGTCAATTGCCAGTAGTGCGTACAAAGCACTAATTGCAATCTATATCGTGCTTGCGCAGCCTTCTGTCGTCTCTAAAGTAGATTGTGGTCGCGACAAGAGATAAAACTGAAAATATTCCCAGCACTGATATTCACAATACTGCTGTACGGTTGCGAGACCTGACCCTTGCGCAAAGATCTTCACGCACTCAAGGTTTTCAACATGTACTGCTTTCGGCACATCCTATGCATCCGTCTCTCTGATCAAATCCCAAACCGCATCATCCATGCAAGATGCAACACCACCAGCATAAAAGATGTCACTGGTTTAGTTATGTTCTTCGACACCCTGACAAAGAATTTATCCGCAAATTGGTAGCCCCAATTGTACCCACCGGCTGGAAGAAGCACAGAGGCTGCAAGCTTGGATAGCAACATTGAGGGCAGACATGGAGCTGATCGCTGGCACCAACGTATTTGGTGTTCGACGCTGGAACCGGGAATGACTGAAGCATACCAAGGACTCAGCTGCCAATCAGTGGGGGTGGACCGCCTTGACGCGAGATTCGCTGAACTCATTTGGAGCTGACTCAACCCCTCACCCCCAGAGGTGAATGCTGTTACAATAACAGTAGTCGCCACACGTCCTAAAGCCTTCTACTTGCGACTGGATTTGACGTTGGGCTTCTCCCAATTCACTCGCCATTACTAATGGTTGGTTTCTTTTCCCTCAGCTTAGTGACATGCTTAAGTGAAGCAGGTTGTTTTGTCTATTAAACAAATAATAATGAATACTTCCAAGTTACATTTCTATTCACTACCATTTTTTGGTTTGCATAACAATGGAATGGACCTAGATAGTAAAACCCCCGTGGCAGAGAAAATGTGGTACCGAACATTTCTAAACTGCCTCAGACATATCGGGGGGGAGAAGTTGGATGTTCTGATCACCTACGTAGCGTCTAATGTATACAAGCAGTTTAATGAATGTAGATATGTTCGGTCAAGAGAAGGGAGGATCCACGGAAGAAATTGAAAATATCTCTGATTTTCTGTTTGGTCACCCAGAATTTTATTTCTCTGTGAAAATAAAGTGAGTGTTTCCTTAAACGGGGTTTCTATCTTTACCTAACTTATACCAGTTCATAGCTAATATGAAGAAAAATATTTGTGAAATTTTGTGGAAAAAATATGCTACTTGTATTTGTATGAGAGAGTAAGTAACTACGATGAATGTATTTACGTGTTATTTTTATTGACAAAAAAACATTAAAAACTATGTTTTTAACCAAAAATAATTTGCTTTGAACTAATACCGAATAACCTGTATGGCTACTTTTTTTCCCCGATTATCAAAAAAGGTCACTAAGTTTTTTTAAAACATTTATATGATGTTACGTGTACTTGTTTTTAGTTAAAAAAATATGTAATGTTTTTTATGTTATTATGTTAGGTTGATTTCTTTAAATCTATAAAATGCGTATCCAGTTAAAAAAATATTCTTTAGACTTTAAACTTAAGGTAGACAACTTCTATTATATTCTTCAATACAAAATGAGTTATCCCTCTTGCTGATTTTTATTCTTATGTGATTATTTATAAAACGTTTCATATTAGCAGTCGTCTGGGCTGGACTAAGTAATTGTAAAAGTAAATTGTAGCTAAGTACATTATTACCAATAACATGGTACAACAATAACAAATAAAACTTGGCTAGTCAGAGGAAAAGTTTCATTTGTCAGCTTAAAACTTTTGCTTCAAATAAACCTTCATAGATATTTCCAATTACCTGGACGTGGGCCCACCTGTGTCAATAATGCTCCTCAACTTAAACATTAATCCAAATAATACAAAACAAACAAGACAACAACATGGCAGACTCCTTGAACTGCAACTCTCGGCAGTTGACTCTCGGTTTCAGGAGGTGTAGAATGAGATCTGCTGTGCGTGCAGCTACCTGGACGTGGGCCCACCTGTGTCAATAATGCCCCTCAACCGACACATTAATAAAATAGAAAAACGATGAAGAAGGTATTAACCTTAAAAACATGTTACAGCCAAGTGATATATTACAAAAACATCTATAGTACTTATATGGACTTTAAAATAACTTATAGGACTTTAAAATAACTTACAAATTAAGTGATTTGTAAATTTTATAACTTTTTATGATTATTGTTCATTTATTTTATTTTTTTGATTTTGTGTAGTGTGGGAGAGATTTTGATGCCATCAAGAATAATTTTGCCCAAAAATACAAGAAGAAAGGAGCTCCAGCAATAATGATAAAAAACAAAGAACAAGTGCGCCACTTTTACTACAGAACTTGGCATAAAATTTCTAAATACATAAAAATGAAAGATGGTAAGTCTTTTAATACTTTTGATTTTTTTTTCGCATTGTTCGTTCCTTAATTACATTTTGACTTTCATCACGGCTGTATCCTTAAATTTTATCAGATGACTACAAAAGATTTGACCTGTCTCATTACAACATGACCTCAGATCTATGCATTCATTAATCTTGTTACTAATCCTATTGTCACCGCACAGGTACATTATCACACGCATGCACCCATATTTAAAAAAATTTTTTTTATGGAAATCGCTCCAGACAAGGCATGAAGCCACTTGATGTGATGAGCTAACAAGAACGAAATATTATCGCAAAGACAGCAGATGCCTATTGGCCTTAGTTTTGAAAAGACCAAGGCTATAGGTAGGAGGAAAACAGTCAGCAGGAAGAGAGTTTCACAAGCCTGCAGTTCTTGGAAAAAAGCTACTTGAATAGGAAGCTGTATTACAATGAGGTATCAAAACAGCGAATTGATGGAGAACACTAGACCAACGAGTCAAACGAGGGGGAACAAAGGAAGCAGGGAATAGATCACACGATTCTGAAGAACACATGCCATAATAGTACTTAAAGAAAAGACTGAGACTAGCAACATCACATTTGTTGAGAGAGGGTGCAGAGAAGAAGAAAGGGGGTGGCCAGTCAAATTGCAGATATGTTTCTGCACCTTATCAAGAACCCTCAAATGGGACAGAGATTCACCAGCCCAAATATGACAACAGTACTCCATACATGATCTGATAGTAAATTTGTATAGTGAATAGCCTCAGGTGTGAGTAAGTATTTGAAGCGATAGAGGGAATTTACTTTATGAGAAGCAGAAAGAGCAATGGATCTAATGTATGAACTCCAAGAAACATTTGATGAGAGAGACATACCAAGAAGTTTCAGAGTTGATTTTTCCTCATTGCTGCAATCTCGCATGCATCCATATTGCTGCAATCTCGCATGCATCCATATTGATGCAATCTCGCATGCATCCATATTGATGCAATCTCGCACACATCTATATTTCCCCATCGCGTACGTGCCCATGTTGCCTGCACATAACATGCACCCATTTTCCCCTCAACTCGCAAGTGCCCACGTTGCCCTATCTACAGTCTCTGAGGAAACTTGAGCACAAACCACTAATAACCATTGCACTATTTCCATCTCATTCATAAAGCATTGAGTTAATTAAAACTTTTTTCTCGTTAAATTCAGGTATAAAGAAACATGCATTGGAAGTCTACGGTTTGATTCATTATGGAGAAATGCGGAAACGATTGGGAGGAAGTAATTTCATTTTTTATTTTTAAATTTCTTTTACCTAATTTTATTTTATTGACACTTGAAGTTAGCACCAAGCAGCATCTCTCTATACAGGTTGTTTGGACAATCTATTGCATAACTTCAGGATTATGTCTTATATGTGTATATAGGTTCGGACAATCTTGGTTTCAGAGTTATAGGCTATTTAAAAAAGTACTGATAAACATTTTTTATTGTAAACATCTCATAGGTCCAAAATGTGTGTGAACGTGCACTGTTATTTCTATATATGGGATGGATAAACACTATCCTTGTAAGAGGTTCACAGGTAAAATAAGCCTGGCACTGGTGTTGCTATATACACCAACAAAACCATGAAAACATGACGGATCATATAGGGAATCAGGATCTCTGAAATCTGAAAGACGAAAAGAGACGAAATTCGGTCTACACCAGTTGACCTTCACGCACGTAACATTTTGTAAACAAATGGAGAATAACGCTGTGTTCTTTTGGGTTTTCGTCAAAAGCTCGCTTTTTAATATTGGAACATTTGTTAAAAGAAATATTTATTGAAAGAGAAAGATTTGTTTTAAGAAATGTTTATTTAATAGGGAAAGATTTGTTTTAAGAAATGTTTCTTGAATAGGGAAAGATTTGTTTTAGGAAATGTTTATTGAATAGGGAAAGATTTATTTTAAGAAATGTTTATTGAATAAGGAAAGATTTATTTTAAGAAATGTTTATTGAATAGGGAAAGATTTGTTTTAAGAAACATTTATTGAATAGGGAAAGATTTGTTTTAAGAAATATTTATTGAATAGGGAAAGATTTGTTTGAAGAAATATTTATTGAAAGAGAAAGATTTGTTTTAAGAAATATTTATTGAATAGGGAAAGATTTATTTTAAGAAATGTTTATTGAATAGGGAAAGATTTATTTTAAGAAATGTTTATTGAATAGGGAAAGTTTTATTTGAAGAAATATTTATTTAATAGGGAAAGATTTGTTTTAAGAAATATTTATTGAATAGGGAATATTTGTTTTAAGAAATGTTTATTGAATAGGGAATATTTGTTTTAAGAAATATTTATTGAATAGGGAATATTTGTTTTAAGAAATATTTATTGAATAAGGAATATTTGTTTTAAGAAATATTTATTGAAAGAGAAAGATTTGTTTTAAGAAATGTTTATTTAATAGGGAAAGATTTGTTTTAAGAAATGTTTATTTAATAGGAAAAGATTTGTTTTAAGAAATGTTTCTTGAATAGGGAAAGATTTGTTTTAAGAAATGTTTCTTGAATAGGGAAAAATTTGTATTAAGAAATGTTTATTGAATAGGGAAAGATTTATTTTAAGAAATATTTATTGAATAGGGAAAAATTTGTTTTAAGAAATATTTATTGAATAGGGAAAGATTTGTTTGAAGAAATGTTTATTCAATATTTATTTTTAATGTAGATTGCTTTTTTTTAATTTACAAAACTTCTTTAATAATCAAACAAAACATTGCAGAATTCTCGTTCTAAAATCTGTTTGTATCATTATTTACTTGCCTCCTCACAAGGGCAGAATGCATGATAAGATTTTATTCCCTACATGATCGAAAATGACACAAAACAAATATAAAAACTGTGGGGCCCAGAAATAAAGATTTGAGCATCATCATAGGCAAAGGCTCCTTTGATAGCCAACCTGGAGGACCCGGTCAGCATCCTGCGAATGTTCGCCCTTCTTATTTCTCGTAACCGAATACAATAAATCAAATACAGGTTAATAAATATGATCAGCACAAACCAAAGACAGCACAGGGGAAGAAATCACCCACAAAGGAAATTAGACTAGTAATGGGGGAAGTGCTATTACAAAAGTAAGCCCTACACAAAGAGGCTCGTATAGAAGATAATCTCAAAGTTATGCTATCGATTTTCCAAACACCTTGTATAAATTATTTAATACAACGTTCTTAAATATGATAATTCTATTTAATGAGAAGATAATTTTTTTTTAATGTATTTAATATCTACTTTTATTAACTGTATTTATAAACAAATTCACCACCTGGAAACGCTGAGATAAAATAAACATCAGAGAACACACAAGCCACAGGATATCATATTTAAGAAAGTCTCATTAAATAAAATATTAGATTTATTAATCCATAAACATTGTAATATATATGTATCTAGTATATAAAATTAAGTCAGCCGGATTTTCAACTTTAGCCCAAAATAGCTTTTGTTCTAAGATGTCAATATTTCATTCTAAATGGTCACTTCCTTTACTTTAGCGCTGGTCCATGTTGCTAACAAGAAAAAATTGAAATTCGATCTAATTCTTTGCAAATACAATTATTCCTGCACAGAATATTTTTTGCAGGGAAGTCCTCTTTTCTGCGACAAATATTAGGTCTCATGACACATTCGTAAAGAGTGTATTGTACGAACAAAAGGAGGACACAGTGTTGACACGTGTACGTATTGGCCACACAAGACTGACCCACATACACCTACTAGGAGGAGAGGAAGAGCCTCGGTGTAACTACTGCAATGAAGGACAAACAATAAAACACATATTACTTAAATGCTAAAAATATACACATATACGCAGTAAATACTACAAAGCAACTAATATTAAAAAAATATTTGAAAATATAGCCCCGTCTCAAATAATAGGGTTTCTCAAAGAAACCAACTTGTACAATAATATTTAATTTATATAAAAAAAAAAAGGTTTGACCTGAGATGACCTTATAAGGGTTGAAAGGTCGTTAAAACCCAACAAACAAACAAACATTTTAACTTGAATTTGAACATTATGATAAGAGTTATCTACATTAAATGAGCATTTCCTTTTCTATTTCTTCTCTATATTAATAGCAGTATGTGACTGTATGTGTGTTTCACATTAATTTTCCTCTCATCAATTAATCCGTGAACTATGTTATAGTATATCTTTCTTGTGGTCTCTTGGTCTTACCGGATTCCAAGACAATAATTCATCTAGTCTGGTGGAGTATCCAGCTAAGTGCTGTTACTTGAGGTAACATTACTTGGAAAAGGCACACCATTCATCGTATAGGCAAGTGTATAGCCATGTCGAGGAGGATCTTATTTGGGCTTCGAATACTATGTTATTTTGAATATTTGGTCAGAGTTTACTTGTAGGGGAAGTATCCTCATGTCAGGTTGTCCTGACAAACCCTTGTACAGAGAGACTGAAGGCATTCGAGGATGGTGTCTAGCCGTAAGCATTAAAGACAGGCTTAGTTCTGATGACCTCAGAGAAAGATTAAATCAGGACAGTATAGTAAGGAGATGTGTGCAGAACAGGAGGCTTTGATGATATAGCCACGTTGAAAGAATAGATGAAAGTTCTTGGGTTAGTAGATGTAGAACAGTTGAGTTAGCATGTTCAGTTGGCAGTCGAAGGCTAAGGAAAACATGGAAAGAAGTGATAAGATAATGTAAAACAGACGTTAAATCAAATATGATGATCATCATCAACCGGTTTATTTGTTGAATCAGGCCACAATTAATCTTCTGATGAGGGTGGGGCCTGATTGCCCAGTCTCGATCTAAGTCTGCCCTTCCATTCTTGTCTTTGGTGAGGCCAGACGGAATCTATACCCAAGGCTCTCCTATCACGTTTGATCACGCCCTCCCAAGACAACTTGGCTCTGCCAGTGGTGGTCTTCTCTGCTGTCACGTTCAACTGTCGCGTTTTAGCAACCCGGCCCTTGCTGCACTCAACGTGCCCCAACCAACGCTGTCTGCTCTTCTGCATGATCCCCACGAGGCTTTTCAAGTTGACTTGTATGAGTAGAGACCCAAAAAGTATGCTTTGTTCAGGCCTCACCAAACAGATCCATCTGACCATTGCCTTGTCGTTACGGTGCAGTTTCTTTAGTGTGCCAGCAGAGACAGCCCAGGTTTCGGAGCCATACATTAGCACACTTCTGACACATGAGAAGTATATACAACATGATTATTATTCTTTTATAGACGTAAAGAGACTTATTATTTTGCCATCTATTCAAAGACATTAAGAAATATTAGTGTTTGAATAAACATAGTGAAAAGGATCGACAGAAATATCTAGGTAAGATAGTGATGGATGACTTGTTCAGTTAATTACAAATTACAGCTAATTAGAACAATTAAATCATAATTTATTTTTGAAACATAACTCAATCCCAGGACTAAGGAATATTTCAGCAAGTATTTCATGTTATTAAAGTAAATGTGGAAAAAAGCTTTTTCTCTGCCTTTGTTCCGATGGATGCTACACCCTGTAGACCGGTACCGTCTTGGCCTTCGGGCCTTGATTCTGTCGGTCTAAGGGTATTGTCCTGTGCAGTTCTAGGAATGTTCTCCCTCCCAGGCTTTGCCTTCTCACTCTTTGAGAAGGGGTTAGTTTATTGCTAATTGCCTGAGACGCCTCTACCGGGGAATGCCGACGGGGCTGCCCAAGCATTTTTTGTAGGCCAGAATGCTTTTCATCTAAGACGCTGGCTTTTCAATCCCATTTTCCGACCTTGTGTCACATCTTTCTCGCTGTGGGAGGGTGGGGGGGAGATCAATACAAAAAAAAAATAAACTTAGGGAAACAAATATTGACAGACTCACATTTAGTGTAATAATAGATTTGTTATAACATACACATCCAGTGGCGTGCAGAGATTTGGTGATGCCCGAGACCAACTCTTTGATCATATACCTCAAGGACTCCAGTATAAGTCCTAGTACGGAAAAATATTATGAGAAAGGAAGATAGTTTGAATATAATTGGATGACCCCTCCCCCCCCTCTCCCTCCACAATTTTGCTGCTCGGGCCCCACACTCCCCCTTTTGTATGCAACTTCATACAAGTTACATGAGTGACTCTGTTAAACAATTTGTTTTTGCGTTTTTGATTTTCTCAAAGTGGTTCATTGATATACGTTCATATGAATAAAACTAAATAGGTTCTTACGAATCCAATCTAAATAGATTAAAGAGTATATTTGTTTTAAAAAAATCTTTTTTTTTTATTTAAAATCTTTTCAATTTTTTAAATAATTACCTTCATATTTTCTCTTTTAGTGTTAGCAGACAAGAATTTACATAAACTAAATGAATTTATACAAGAAGGGTAAGTAAAGATTTTTTTTATATATTATATATTATGTAGTTTGTTTGAAGCATTGTTTATTAGTATATAGAAATGTGATACTTAGAAGGCAATACAATGCAGAGGTGTGACGGATAGACACAAGTTGGAGCAAATAAGACATATAATGGTGGAACAAGTTAATAGTTTCACCCTTAATGCAATGTGTACATACACACACATATATATATATATATATATTATTTTTTCACAAACACACATATATCTGTTTATCTACACAATGTTATGTAATACCTGTATCAAGATGGTCTGGTGGAAACTCTGTATGATATATTTCGGGAACTATTCTCTTCTTCAGAACCATTCTCAACTCAAGTTCAAGCGTGTGTGTGTATATATATATATATATATATATATATATATATATATATATATATATACACTACTTTCAATAGAGGGTCAGACGATAAGGCCTTAAGGAAAATTTTAGCAATTTTCTTTGTTTTTTCCACCCGCCCGTTTCATTGATATAAAAATGTTTCCTCTGAAATATATATATATATATATATATATACTATACGGATTGCCACCTGAAACCAGAAAGATGGCTCGAGGAAAATATACAAACGCGAAAGTTCCGTGATGTTCAACAACGCTTGCTTAGATAATGACTTGCTGCCTAAATATACATATATATATATATATATATATATATATATATATATATATATACTACTTTCAATATTCAATTCCTACAGAAAAGATAGAATTTGACTTGAGTTACGTTATTAGCCCAGAGAGCTTCACCATATGCCTTAGAACAAAATTCGTTCAGTTATCACAGTCTTGGGTCAGTCTTTAAGTTGTCAAGAGCAACATGCAATTCTCAATCCTTATCTGGTCAGCCCATCTCTGTTGTGGTCATCCTTCTGATCTTCCTTGAATGAAATCTTCTTGATACAATTTCTTTACATAGCTGGAGACTGGTAACTGTGAACCGTGTCCAAACCATATAAATCTTATTTTTTGAATAATGTTATTGATGGGTCTGTTAATATTAAGCCTCCTTCTGATATCTGAATTTCTTCGTCTATGATGCAAAGTTACTTAAACATTTCATGTTCCACTCACATATGCAACAGTAGGAACTATCAATGTATTGTAAAGTTTTAACTTCACGTCATTGTCATCATTTAAACCGAAAATGCTGATGCTGATCTGAAGTTAGGATTTTACAAGGCATTGATTGTTCCTATTGCAGAGGCGTTGAAGAAACAAAATATTTAGGTTTTTTTTTTAAAAACGTTTTTGCTTTCTATTGAAAGAGAATTGAAGTAAAATTATTAACTTTGGTCTTAAATATTTTCAGGTAAAATGTCCTTCTTCAGAGATAAGAGGTTTTTCATATAAGTAATAAAAATATTGTTACATAGTCCTTTAATTACTTGTACCTTTTCTTCTTTGTCGTGGAAGGGTGTCGTCTTGATGTCGTCCAGTGGTTGAGTTCTCTCCTTGTTTCGGGACTGCTGTGGAACATCGCCACACGCCGCGCGCCCAGTATCATCATCGTTGTATTGGGCTGTAACAAAGATTCTAACACAGCGAAAAACAAGGCATACTTTCTCTTTTAAATGTGATTACTTTTATTTAGGCGTCAAGTTTCCGTCGTTCTTAGAGATGTTTTACTAACGAAGAGAGAGATCAATTCACTACTTCTATCATAGTTAATTCCTAGCTATCTATGGTCCATTAAGTCCTTAGCCATTCGAGGAGGGGGGGGGAGGAAGGAATGTCCTCACGTCTGTATTCTTTTAGGGGAATAAATTCCCCTTTTCATTTGTGGACTACATGGAGAAATACGTCTGTTCAGCTTGCTTCCAAAAACCAGACTGGCAAAACTCTGCTTCCCACACAAGAGCCTGTGATGTCACAGAACCTCTATGCGCAGGTGCACTTTGCTCCTTGACCTGAGGTCTCGTCAACGTGGTGGCCCTGTCAACGCTTGTGAGCTCCGACTGTGAGAACAGCCCTATTTTGCACTCAGTTTTACGGGTTCACCCGCACTAAATCGCGCAAGCCAAACCAAACAATCCCCCACACATACGTCCATTCAACATGCGTCCGGCCTCACAGGGCCATTATCCAACAATATTAGCATTTATTTTTTTTAGTAAGCTCCTTATTTGTTTCGGTACGGTCCTTATTTTTTTCACACTGATTGTTGTAGTAGTGTCCGCGTGTTGTTATGTAATGGTGTGATTCTTCATTTTCTTTGCGCGTCTTTGAAGTGTCATGTGGTCATACAACAGTTTCCCATATTTTTACACAGTCCTTTGCATTATTGTTGTACTCTGCAAGATCTTTCAAGCTGCACCAGTTGAGGACAAACAAGTCAGTGTTGCATCGTATGGTCCTCCTCTCCACATTCAAAGGTGGTTGGGTCAGTTTTGTAGCCCCATCTACTCATAGCAGCTTTTGATCGCTCCCTTCATGTTCTCAGACAGTTGAGTGTTTTCCACTGAAGCCAGGGTGCCTCTGAACTAGGAGATAAAGAGCCTTATATATCAGTAGGAAGGGGGGCTCTGTCTGGTCCACAGCTGTAGTCTGGTCTCTTCCCGAGATGTTAGGAGTTCAACATGGCTGAGGAAGCTTCTTGACTTGAGTCATTGTACCGTTGATTCACGTCCATGAAGGAGATGATGTTCATCACTGATAGCCTTTGTGATCTCTACTTGGCTGGCAACTTCCCATCTCACATCACAATGCTAGTGAGGAGATGCAGGTTGTTCAGGTTGGTAGGTTTCAGGCAGCCAGTGATCAAGCGGCTGGTGTTGTTCAATGCTGAGTCTAGGTGTGATTGAAACGGTGCTTAATTCAGAATGTTAAGGCACATGAAAAGAAATAAAACATGCTTTGTTACATTAGGACCCGCGCTAACTTTGACCATGACCCTAACTCTAACGCTAACCCTAACCCCCACTTTGACCCTAACCCTAACGACGGGATCAAAGTTAGCTTGGGCTCTAATGTAACAAAGCACCAAATTAAATAATAATTTAAAAAAATATTTGCATCGTATTCTTGCCTTATAATGTAAGAATTGAATATTTTTAAAGAGTTTTATTGCTTTTTTCATTTGAACAACATCTTAGGTTGAATTTTCTTAGGTTGTTGCCATCTACAACTGAGCCACACATGGATGTCGGCCTTTTTAAAATCCTTCACTGCGTGAGCACAGTCCAATATTATCGTAAATACTACACAACAATCTTTTATTGTTTTTTCGGCTAGAGAAAACACTTTCTGAACACTGGTATTAAGTTGCCATTTAGTTATGCCTAAACTGTATATATACTCGCAGGACCTCTGTCCTGTAGTTGCCTAGGAACATTGAGGAAACCAAGAATTGTAGAAAAAAATTGACAAGATTCTGTTTACATTCATCGCAATGCCAGTGAAGAGATGCAGGTTGTTCAGGTTGGTAGGCTTCAGGCAGCCAGTGATCAAATGGCAGGTGTTGTTCAATGTCCTGTCGTTGCCTAGGAACATTGAGGAAACCAAGAATTTTAGAAAAAAATTGACAAGATAATCTCTAGTTACCCGTATGTTGACATTCATGTCTATTGTACCTATTTCTCTCTCTTTCTCACAACGAGGGAAGAAACAGTTTGGTAACTGTAGCAGCCATCATGCGGGTCCACGAGGTAAAAGAGTGAGAGACACGCTGTGTATCATTCATTGGGGATTGAACCCAGAGCGTTCCGATTACAAGATAGAATCATGTTATTTCTGTGCGAGGACCAGAGTCAACTTATGCAAATAACTATTGTTTTGCATGGGCGAATTCTCGTTAAAATAAAGAGTAGAAACTTTCCTCCTCAGTGTGTGACGATACGTCTAGTGTTAAATGAGAAAAGGAGAAAGAAATTGAATTGGTGTTTTGTGTCTGGTTACTCGATTAACGAGAGTCGTATTTTTATTTTGTTGGCGTCGCTGTGTTTTGGAGAATTGTAAATTACAATTCTAGAGTCAGATTCTTTGAGAGTTGGCGTCGTGTTTTCGAGAATTGTTATTACAATTCGGGAGGTGAATATTTGATTTTGTTTTTTTCATATGTGCATTTTTTCTTTTTTAAACTTTCACTTCTACAGTGACTTTAATGCTCCTAATGTTGAGTGGTTAGTTCACTCCAACAAGACTGATGATGAAGGGAGATTTTGTCACGTTTTTTCCCCTCACATATAAGCTGATTCAGATTGTTGACAAACCAACACACGTCTTTAATGCTGATGGACATTTTGCAAGTCTTTTTGATCTTTTTCTAACGACTTGCCATGAACAATGCTCATCTACTCTTCTATCTGCTCTTTTGGCTAAGATCAAAGTGTAGTATCTGTTCCGATGGATACTGCACCCCATAGACTGGTATTGTCTTGGCCTTTGGGTCTTGATTTACGCCGGTCTATGGGTCTGTCCTGTGCAGTTCTATGAGGTCCACCCTCCCAGGCTTTGCCTCCCCTCTTTGGGGAGGAGTAAGTTTATTGCTTACTGCCTGAGACGCCCCTACCGGGGAATGCCGACGGGGCTGCCCAGGCAATTTTTAAACCCCACTTTCCCGACCCGACCCGACCTAGGGTCACATCTTGTGGGAGTAAGATAAAAACTGGCCTTGTGCCTAACTCCTGGAGAGGAGTAAATCAATACTCTTCTATCTGCTCTTGGATTCTCTGTTTGAATGTCCCATTCCGTCACAGAGTGTATCGATACTCAAGGGTTGATTAGGGCGACTTTAGATCTTTCAGCTTTGAAGTTTCTCTGCATTCCATTTAAAAAAAAAAAATGTGTCCTCTGTCGCAGCATCCAATATATCTGATTGGTTCAATGCTAGTAATGAAAGTTTTATAATCTCTATAAAAAAATCAATGGCAACAAAACAGCAAACTGTGGTACATCTCTGAATGTGCAACCGACATTGCTCATAGAAAGCACTATTTCAACCGCTTTCAACAAAATAGATGCTCTGAAACCAAAACCACCTTTAAAACTACCCGTAACCATTGCAAAAGGATTATAGAAAGTGCAACAGAGTCCTATGCCCAATCTGTTAAATCTAGAGTTCTTGAACAGAGGATTACTACCTTGTAGAATAACTAACAGGTGTAAGACTTTCAGAGGATTACTACCTTGTAGAATAACTAACAGGTGTAAGACTGTCAGAGGATTACTACCTTGTAGAATAACTAACAGGTGTAAGACTTTCAGAGGATTACTACCTTGTAGAATAATTAACAGGTGTAAGACTTTCAGAGGATTACTACCTTGTAGAATAACTAACAGGTGTAAGACTTTCAGAGGATTACTACCTTGTAGAATAATTAACAGGTGTAAGACTTTCAGAGGATTACTACCTTGTAGAATAACTAACAGGTGTAAGACTTTCAGAGGATTACTACCTTGTAGAATAATTAACAGGTGTAAGACTTTCAGAGGATTACTACCTTGTAGAATAACTAACAGGTGTAAGACTGTCAGAGGATTACTACCTTGTAGAATAACTAACAGGTGTAAGACTTTCAGAGGATTACTACCTTGTAGAATAATTAACAGGTGTAAGACTTTCAGAGGATTACTACCTTGTAGAATAACTAACAGGTGTAAGACTTTCAGAGGATTACTACGTTGTAGAATAACTAACAGGTGTAAGACTTTCAGAGGATTACTACCTTGTAGAATAACTAACAGGTGTAAGACTTTCAGAGGATTACTACGTTGTAGAATAACTAACAGGTGTAAGACTTTCAGAGGATTACTACCTTGTAGAATAACTAACAGGTGTAAGACTTTCAGAGGATTACTACGTTGTAGAATAACTAACAGGTGTAAGACTGTCAGAGGATTACTACCTTGTAGAATAACTAACAGGTGTAAGACTTTCAGAGGATTATTACCTTGTAGAATAACTAACAGGTGTAAGACTTTCAGAGGATTACTACCTTGTAGAATAACTAACAGGTGTAAGACTGTCAGAGGATTACTACCTTGTAGAATAACTAACAGGTGTAAGACTTTCAGAGGATTACTACCTTGTAGAATAACTAACAGGTGTAAGACTTTCAGAGGATTACTACCTTGTAGAATAACTAACAGGTGTAAGACTTTCAGAGGATTACTACCTTGTAGAATAACTAACAGGTGTAAGACTTTCAGAGGATTACTACCTTGTAGAATAACTAACAAGTGTAAGACTTTCAGAGGATTACTACCTTGTAGAATAACTAACAGGTGTAAGACTTTCAGAGGATTACTACCTTGTAGAATAACTAACAGGTGTAAGACTTTCAGAGGATTACTACCTTGTAGAATAACTAACAGGTGTAAGACTTTCAGAGGATTACTACGTTGTAGAATAACTAACAGGTGTAAGACTTTCAGAGGATTACTACCTTGTAGAATAACTAACAAGTGTAAGACTTTCAGAGGATTACTACCTTGTAGAATAACTAACAGGTGTAAGACTTTCAGAGGATTACTACCTTGTAGAATAACTAACAGGTGTAAGACTTTCAGAGGATTACTACCTTGTAGAATAACTAACAGGTGTAAGACTTTCAGAGGATTACTACGTTGTAGAATAACTAACAGGTGTAAGACTTTCAGAGGATTACTACGTTGTAGAATAACTAACAGGTGTAAGACTTTCAGAGGATTACTACCTTGTAGAATAACTAACAGGTGTAAGACTTTCAGAGGATTACTACGTTGTAGAATAACTAACAGGTGTAAGACTTTCAGAGGATTACTACCTTGTAGAATAACTAACAAGTGTAAGACTTTCAGAGGATTACTACCTTGTAGAATAACTAACAGGTGTAAGACTTTCAGAGGATTATTACCTTGTAGAATAACTAACAGGTGTAAGACTTTCAGAGGATTACTACCTTGTAGAATAACTAACAGGTGTAAGACTGTCAGAGGATTACTACCTTGTAGAATAACTAACAGGTGTAAGACTTTCAGAGGATTACTACCTTGTAGAATAACTAACAGGTGTAAGACTTTCAGAGGATTACTACCTTGTAGAATAACTAACAGGTGTAAGACTTTCAGAGGATTACTACCTTGTAGAATAACTAACAGGTGTAAGACTGTCAGAGGATTACTACCTTGTAGAATAACTAACAGGTGTAAGACTTTCAGAGGATTACTACCTTGTAGAATAACTAACAAGTGTAAGACTTTCAGAGGATTACTACCTTGTAGAATAACTAACAGGTGTAAGACTTTCAGAGGATTACTACCTTGTAGAATAACTAACAGGTGTAAGACTTTCAGAGGATTACTACCTTGTAGAATAACTAACAGGTGTAAGACTTTCAGAGGATTACTACCTTGTAGAATAACTAACAGGTGTAAGACTTTCAGAGGATTACTACGTTGTAGAATAACTAACAGGTGTAAGACTTTCAGAGGATTACTACCTTGTAGAATAACTAACAAGTGTAAGACTTTCAGAGGATTACTACCTTGTAGAATAACTAACAGGTGTAAGACTTTCAGAGGATTATTACCTTGTAGAATAACTAACAGGTGTAAGACTTTCAGAGGATTACTACCTTGTAGAATAACTAACAGGTGTAAGACTGTCAGAGGATTACTACCTTGTAGAATAACTAACAGGTGTAAGACTTTCAGAGGATTACTACCTTGTAGAATAACTAACAAGTGTAAGACTTTCAGAGGATTACTACCTTGTAGAATAACTAACAGGTGTAAGACTTTCAGAGGATTATTACCTTGTAGAATAACTAACAGGTGTAAGACTTTCAGAGGATTACTACCTTGTAGAATAACTAACAGGTGTAAGACTGTCAGAGGATTACTACCTTGTAGAATAACTAACAGGTGTAAGACTTTCAGAGGATTACTACCTTGTAGAATAACTAACAGGTGTAAGACTTTCAGAGGATTACTACCTTGTAGAATAACTAACAGGTGTAAGACTTTCAGAGGATTACTACCTTGTAGAATAACTAACAGGTGTAAGACTTTCAGAGGATTACTACCTTGTAGAATAACTAACAGGTGTAAGACTTTCAGAGGATTACTACGTTGTAGAATAACTAACAGGTGTAAGACTTTCAGAGGATTACTACCTTGTAGAATAACTAACAGGTGTAAGACTTTCAGAGGATTACTACGTTGTAGAATAACTAACAGGTGTAAGACTTTCAGAGGATTACTACCTTGTAGAATAACTAACAGGTGTAAGACTTTCAGAGGATTATTACCTTGTAGAATAACTAACAGGTGTAAGACTTTCAGAGGATTACTACGTTGTAGAATAACTAACAGGTGTAAGACTTTCAGAGGATTACTACCTTGTAGAATAACTAACAAGTGTAAGACTTTCAGAGGATTACTACCTTGTAGAATAACTAACAAGTGTAAGACTTTCAGAGGATTATTACCTTGTAGAATAACTAACAGGTGTAAGACTTTCAGAGGATTACTACCTTGTAGAATAACTAACAGGTGTAAGACTTTCAGAGGATTATTACCTTGTAGAATAACTAACAGGTGTAAGACTTTCAGAGGATTACTACCTTGTAGAATAACTAACAGGTGTAAGACTTTCAGAGGATTATTACCTTGTAGAATAACTAACAGGTGTAAGACTTTCAGAGGATTACTACCTTGTAGAATAACTAACAAGTGTAAGACTTTCAGAGGATTACTACCTTGTAGAATAACTAACAAGTGTAAGACTTTCAGAGGATTATTACCTTGTAGAATAACTAACAGGTGTAAGACTTTCAGAGGATTACTACCTTGTAGAATAACTAACAGGTGTAAGACTTTCAGAGGATTACTACCTTGTAGAATAACTAACAAGTGTAAGACTTTCAGAGGATTACTACCTTGTAGAATAACTAACAAGTGTAAGACTTTCAGAGGATTATTACCTTGTAGAATAACTAACAGGTGTAAGACTTTCAGAGGATTACTACCTTGTAGAATAACTAACAGGTGTAAGACTTTCAGAGGATTACTACCTTGTAGAATAACTAACAAGTGTAAGACTTTCAGAGGATTATTACCTTGTAGAATAACTAACAGGTGTAAGACTTTCAGAGGATTATTACCTTGTAGAATAACTAACAGGTGTAAGACTTTCAGAGGATTACTATCCATGAGTTTTGTAGAATAACAAACATTAATGAACCTGAAGTGATCTCTTCAGCATCTGATAAAACCAAACTTTTTGCAAAGAACTTTACATCCAATTCAACCCTAACCAATTAGGGCCACCTATCTCCAAAATTTCCCCTATTACTGAAAATACTCTGAATTCCATACATCTGTCTGGGATGTTGCCAAACTTATCAAAAACCTTGATGTCAGCAAGGTAACTGGTCCTGACAACATTCCGGTCATTTTTTTGTAAGAATCTGCAACTGGAACTAACTCCTATCCTTACAAAGCTATTCAATTGTTGCTTAAAAGAGAAATGCTTTCTATCACCTTGGAAAACTTTGGCAGTTTTCACAGTATTTTAAAATACTGGAGATCAGTCTTTTGCATCTCAGCACAGACTGATCAGTCTCATGTACATCATGAGTAAGTTGTTTAAATTTGTGATAAATCAAGAAGTTGTGAACCGCCTCAGCAAAAGTAAGCTACTTAACGACACAAGCAATATGGATTCCATCCTACAACATCTACAATTGATGTGCTGACTGTAATATTGCACAGGATATGTGAATCTATCGACAGGGGCTTAACTGTCGCAAATGAAATAAACGATTTAAGGTTGTATTTCAACAGTTAACTCCTTAAATAAGATGATGATTAAGTCATAAATTAACCATGTAACCCTAACACTAACTCTAACTAGCTCTAACCCTTAACCAATATGTAATAGTGGCAGAATACAGTGAGATGTGGACTAATAATTTATCACGCAAGAGAATAAATGGCTTCCGTAGAAAGAAAAAAAATACTAAATAAAAAAAACTAAACCAAACCAAAAACTAAGATATGAAGGAGGGAGGGGACTATACCGAAACTAAATTTGTCATACGGCCCAACTCTAATAAATTATATATATATGTATATATATTTATATATGTATATATAATTATAAATATTTATTTTTTATCTACATACATATACGTTTCATCCTTACAGGAATCATCAGTGTAGAGAAGAATTAGCTACACCGGTCGCCGAACCCAGAACACGGGTTATATTTAAAACTTAAATTCCAACATCCTAGCCTACACTGACGTTGTCAACAACTCAGTAAATCAGCGAGAGATTAATACTATATAAAGGCAGCTGCCGTAAAGTGTTCTACTATTGAAAGGAAAAATTGCATTGAAGTCACGATTACAGCTGTGTTAATATTACTCACTATAGAGCTCAGCCTATATTTAGGGGTGACAAATAATTATAAATATGTGTTTTTATCTACATACATATATGTTTCATCCTTATGAGAATCGTCAGTGTAAAGAAGAATTATTCACACCAGTCGCCAATGTATATGTATCTGATGAACCTAGGCAGGATAGTATTGATTATTTTCCCTTGCTGATGAATTGGAAATCACTCAGTTAACAGT
The DNA here is from genome assembly GCA_963556195.1 of Sepiola atlantica. NCBI lineage: Eukaryota > Metazoa > Mollusca > Cephalopoda > Sepiida > Sepiolidae > Sepiola > Sepiola atlantica. The sequence continues at coordinate 62,414,731 of OY744550.1, forward strand.
GGAAAGTGGAATCCTAAGGTTTGCAGCAATTTGACACTGATTAAGTCCATCTTCATATTAACCTATAATATGGTTTCTCTGAAAGTCTGATAATTCTAATGCATCTTTGGCCTTGTGTCATACTTAAATAGTGATATATATATATATATATATATATATATATATATATATATATATATATATATATATATATATAAGGGAATTGACAACATCTTTGAGGCATGCATGAAAATTGAGTGAAATATTTTTGAAAATCAACACATCGTGCACTTAAATGAAAAATTATTTATTTAATTTAAAAAAAATTTTTTTGCAAGCTTTCGTTGTAGAACAACTTTGTCAGGCGAGACTGTCTTATAGTTTTTTTTCTTCTTTTTTCTCACTTTGATGGTATTAACCCCGAGGGGTCGAATCACGGTAAAGGTAGAAGAGCATGTCAAGTTCTACAAGACTTTAGGATAAGTATAGTCTGGTCGATGTTATGTGCAGATTGGCGCTTTTTGAGTAAGGAAATTGACAACATCTTTGAGGCACACATGAAAATGTATTTAAGTGAAGTATCTGCATATTACAGCAAAAATAGTAAGAATATCTTTTCTATTTTTTTGTTTTATTTTAGTTCTACTCTAATCAAAATATGGAGGAAAAGTTTCCGTATTCGGACGCCATACTGTAATGCATTGAAGAAGATTAACAACATTGAAGGTAAGTGTTGTGAAGTTGTTCCACAGTAAATAATAAATAAAGGAAGTCAAGTCGAGGGTTGGTTTAACAAGTGTATTAACAAAGTAAGAAATTGACTAGCACTTGGCTAGACAGTTACAAGACTGTGCTTTGTCTTCTCTGTGTCTCTGGTGACTCGCACTATTTATAGTGACAACCGGTGCAGTTTCTCCTGTGTAAGAACGGCTGGTGTAACAATAAGTTAATAAGAATAATATTTATTATTTGGAAAATGTTAGTTTATTAATCTATTTCAATATGTGAACTTGTGTTTGTGTGTTTACTGCACAGGTTGCGATCGTCCATTTGTTGTCTTCATCTCAAGTCGGTGCTCAATTTTGACACTGGTTACAGTGTCAATTATGAGACCCCTATCACTGCTGTAACAAAAGGATTGTCCCTCCAAACAATAGTCTTCACATTCCATGAGCGGTGTTTCTGACAAAGGGGGAAGAATTGCTGTTTTCTGGGTCAGAAACTATCCATCTAACACTTATCGTTGGCTAGTTTTTGACCTTGAAATAGTATTCTTTTAGCTCCTTACATCAAGTGGCTTCATGCCTTGTTTGGAGCGATTTTTTATTTAAAAAAAAAATCTAAATAAAGTGACATTGCAATTTATTCCTGGGAACTGATGGAAATCATATATAAACAATTTGACAAGTTTGCAGTTTTAAAAATAAGTCAAGCAAAGTATTGTCACCCTACCATTAGAACTGCTATTGTCATGCGTGGCAAGGCGAGCGATGAACAAACGTGCGTAACATTAATTACTGTTAAGCAACAAATGTGGTACTCATGTGTTACCAATGAAAGTAGAAAATAGTGCAGAATGTTCAAGCTTTAGTTTCAAACAAAGAAAATTTAAGGGACGTTTTGTTATGTATATTATAAGAACATAAATGAAAATTTTAGATGCATGTGTATCATTTGTAATCTTCAAACGTGATTTTGTGAAGATCAGCCAAGCATATTCATTTAAGGCACGTGCGTTTGTCTGTCACGCTTAGGTTTTAAATCGCAATTTTGTTGTTAATTATTCAAATGGACGCATCTTTATTTTAGACGAATGCAATGTTAGTGTTATAACAAAAAATCATTTAATTATCACAATATTATTTTTTTAGTTGGCTTCATGCCTTGTCTGGAGCGATTCAACTGGACGCATCTTATTTTAGACAAATACAAAAAAAAATTTATGAACACTTGATTTTAAATATAGGTTGCTTACAGTAATATCGAAGAAATAATAAAAATAGATCTTTGCTACCACACCGTGTTTGTAAAAACAGCACCTAATTGTTTAATCATATGAGTTAATATTTTTAGGCACCGCTTACGGAAGAGATGAGACTACTGTTGTCATATTTGGTCTGGTGAATCTCTGTCCCATTTAAGGGTTCTTGATAAGGTGCAGAAACGTATCTGCAATTTGATTGGTCCTACCCTTTCTTCTTCTCTGAACCCTCTCTCAACAGATATTATGTTGCTAGTCTCAGTCTTTTCTTTAAGTGCTATTATGTCATGTGTTCTTCAGAATTATGTGATCTATTACCGGCTTCTTTTGTTCCATCTCGTTTGGCTCGTTGGTCTAACGGTCTCCATCAATTCACTGTTTTGATACCTCATTGTAATACAGCTTCCCATTCCAGTAGCTTCTTTCCAAGAACTGCAGGCTTGTGGAACTCTCTTCCTGCTGACTGTTTTCCTCCTACCTATAACTTTGGTCTTTTCAAAACTAAGGCTAATAAGCATCTCCTGTCTTTGCAATAATCATATTTGTTCTTGTTAGCTCCTTACATTAAGTGGCTTCATGCCTTGTCTGGAGCGATTTCCATAAAAAAAAAATGATGCGGCAGCCAAATTTCAAATCTAACAGAATTTTTTAATTTCTTTTTCTATTTGAATAAAAAATATAACATTATTTAAATAAAAGAATCTCTCACGTCTGCAAGTATCCTATATCTCTACAAAGCCACTATTCATGGAGTATTGATTTACTCCTCTCCAGGAGTTAGGCACAAGGCCAGTTTTTATCTTACTCCCACAAGTAAGATGTGACCCAAGGTCGGGTCGGGAAAGTGGGGTTTAAAAATTCCCTGGGCAGTCCCGTCGGCATTCCCCGGTAGGGGAGCCTCGGGCAGTAAGCAATAAACTTACTCCTCCCCAAAGAGGGTAGGCGAAGCCTGGGAGGGTGGACCTTAATAGAACTGCACAGGACAGACCCATAGACCGGCGTAAATCAAGCCCCGAAGGCCAAGACAACACCAGTCTATGGGGTGCAGTTCATGGAGTAGTTTTGCCACATCTGGACAAGTGTACCAATCACTCTCCTGCTTAAACAGGATTACAAAAAGAGTCAAACACATTCTCAAAACATTGGCAAGTCTGCTGCAAAGAAGGTAGGCTCCCTCTACCGGGCTAGAAAACTTCTCACACCTGCCAATATCTTATATATCTTTATAAAGCCACCATTCGCCCATGCATGGAGTATTGTGGCCACATTTTTGCTGGTGTACCAACTATCAGCCTCTCCCTCTTACACAGGGCCTCCAAAAGTCTCTAATCTAATAGGTCCCACACTGTCTACCAAGCTCCAGCCCCTGTCCCATCGTCACAATGTTGCATCTCTGTGCTTGTTTTACAAGTACTTTCACGGAATGTGTTCTGACGAACTTGCTGTACTTGTGCCCCCTCTACGTAAGTCTCCCCGACAAACCTGACAATCAGCAAAATCCCACCCCTTTAATGTAGAGGTCCTCAGATGCTAGAAAGCTTTCTATTCTAAAGTAGCTTCTTTTCTCAAACTGCTCGCCTTTGGAATTCCCTCCCTGCTCCCCAACTGTACCAACATGCAGCAATTCAAATGTAATGTGAACAAACATCTCGCTGCACAACTGTCTGCTTAGTATGCCCCAAGAACTTTAATATATTTTAATAGTTTGTTGCAATTGTTTTATCATTTCCTTTTTTATTAATATAATTTTAATTTTTTTCAAATTCTTCCTGTCTAGATCCAGTTGATGATGATGATTCAGTTTGTCGTGTTCCAGAGAGAGTAACCCTTGAACTTAACCCCAAGAACAATTCAGCATGGTTGCATGTTCAAGAAATGGCACAGAATCCACGTTTAAGGATGACCTTGAAATCAGATCAGCACTTATCAACCGTTATGTTATTTTTACAAAAAAAATGGAAGCCACCGAGACTTAAATTAGTATCCTTTTTTTCATCACCATTTTCAAAGTTGATGTCTTCTTCTTACTAAACCCTAACCCCTAACCATTTTCAAAGTTGATGTTTTTTCTTCCTAACCTCTAACCCTAACCTCTAACCCTAACCCCTAACCCTAACCCCAACTCTAACCATTTTCAAAGTTGATGTCTTCTTCTTCCTAACCCTAACCTCTAACCCTAACCCCTAACCCTAACCCTAACACTAACCATTTTCAAAGTTGATGTCTTCTTACTAAACCCTAATCCCTAACCATTTTCAAAGTTGCTGTCTTCTTCCTAACCCCAAACCCTAACCCTAACACTAACACTAACCATTTTCAAAGTTGCTGTCTTCTTCCTAACCCCAAACCCTAACCCCAAACCCGAACCCTAACACTAACACTAACCATTTTCAAAGTTGCTGTCTTCTTCCTAACCCCAAACCCTAACCCCAAACCCGAACCCTAACCCTAACCATTTTCAAAGTTGATGTCTTCTTCTTCCTAACCCTAACCTCTAACCCTAACCCCTAACCCTAACACTAACCATTTTCAAAGTTGATGTCTTCTTCTTACTAAACCCTAATCCTTAACCATTTTCAAAGTTGCTGTCTTCTTCCTAACCCCAAACCCGAACCCTAACACTAACACTAACCATTTTCAAAGTTGCTGTCTTCTTCCTAACCCCAAACCCTAACCCCAAACCCGAACCCTAACACTAACACTAACCATTTTCAAAGTTGATGTCTTCTTCTTACTAAACCCTAATCCCTAACCATTTTCAAAGTTGCTGTCTTCTTCCTAACCCCAAACCCTAACCCTAACCCCAAACCCGAACCCTAACCCTAACACTAACCATTTTCAAAGTTGATGTCTTCTTCTTCCTAACCCCAACCCCAAACCCTAACCCCAAACCCTAACCCCGAACCCTAACCCTAACCCTAACCATTTTCAAAGTTGATGTCTTCTTCTTTCTTGCGTGTCTTTGAATCATGTGGTCGTACGACAGTTTCTCACTTTTTTTACATAGTCCTTCGCATTATCATTGTACTCTGCAAAACCTTTCAAGCTGTATTGGTTGGGTAGTAGAGGCCAGACATTCGCAGATAGTTTCGTTGGAAATCGCTCCAGACAAGGCATGAAGCCACTTGATGTAAGGAACTAAAAAAGAAACTACTACTTCAAGGTCAAAAACTAACCAACAATAAGTGTTAGATGGATAGATTTCGAACCAGAAAACAGCAATTCTTCCATCCTTTGTCAGAAACATCGCTCATGGAATTTGGGGACTAAAGGACAAAATAAGAGAAGCGAGAGTTACGAGGGTGCTGAAAGTTAGGTTAGGAGATGTAGAACAGTTGAGGTAGCAGGTTCAGTTTACAGGTGAAGGACAAGGAAAACAGGGGAGGAAGTGATAAGAATGGACTTAATAAATAAAGACCTGGCCAGAGATAGGTTAGTTTCGAAGTCAATTTCTTAAAGCCGTCCAACACATGCCAGCATATAAAACTGACGTCAAACCGAATATGATGACGATCATGATGATGTCCTTGCTTTAAACATTGGTGAATCCTCCAATCATGAGTATTAATTTATATCATCCGAGCTGATGATTAAACTCGCAACAAACTAGTGTCGTTTCATGTGAGGGGTGGTGTTGAAGGTATTAGGGTTATGGTGTATACCGCTCGTTTGCTGAGCACTTCAGTAACTGGGAATAGCCATTATTGGCGCTGAATTTTGTCACATTTAAAAGAATCTCAGGAGTTCTTACGATTATTAAATTTATATAATAAAGACTTTTTTTTTAAAAATTATTTGAAACAAGAAAGTCGGTACTCTTATAGCTGACACACCATGTTTCCGTGACTTCGCATCGTCAACATTCAATCAGGTCTCGGAATCGCCCGAGAGTTGACAAAACTGTTAACAAAGCAGCCGATAACTTTTGGGAGAAATTAATCGCGTTCAATAACAAAAAATGAATTTCTATTATCTCTGTCAGCTCGTTGAATCTCCGGAAGGACTAATTGAGTTTTTGGAAAAAAAATGTAAAAAAAAAAAAAAAAAACATTGAAAAAAAATTTTTACAAACATTTGCCTAACAAATCAAACAAAATCATCTTTTGAAACTTTCCGGTGCACAAACGAAAAAACTTTTTATTTAAAAAAATTTGATTAACAATGGTTCCTTTGACAAAAAACCCCCAAAATACACATCTAATTACTAACAGTTGTTTAGCTATGGTTTGTTTGTTCTTTATTTTTATATATGTATTTTAGCTTGGTTTTCTTAGTCGTAATTTATCGGTTGCCAGTCTTCAATTTAGCGTTTGGCAATTTTCGCCTCAACTCTAGGGTGCTTCTATAATGTTGGTGATGCAAAGTCATGAAAACATGGTGCGTCATCGATAAGAGTCTTCCCAACTTCTACTTCATTGATTTGCAGTTCCGTGCCTGACACGTCTTTGCTTGTATAATGCAGGAGCAGAAAGACCAGAGGATGACAGATTCTGATGCCGACTCCTGGATTTTCACAAGAGCCCTGTTAGCGAAGTAGCTCTGACATGACTGTGTTGCCACCACCCCTACCACGGGGAGGAAGAGTTGGACTTTAGGGGTGGATAGGTGCTTTTGTCAAGAGATGGACCATCATGGCTGTAGTTGACTGGATCCTCTCAGTTGCACTATTTGAAGATGGGACAAATAGCCGCTGTTCGCCTGTCTTAAAGGATGTCACCAGTTTGAAGGGATAGGTTAAAGAGTTGAGTGAGGGGACCAATAATGGATAGAGCTAGTGCCTGGGATATCCTCAAATGAAGATTGTCTGGACAAGGACTCTTATATGCATTTAGCGACCGAAAAACTTGTTGAATGTTGTCTTGCAGGATAACAAAGTCTGGCATCGGATGAGTTTCTCTAAAGAATGGTTGGGAATTTCAGCCATTGTCATTTCTGTAGATTTCGGAAAGGACATCAGCAAAAATTGTTCTTGGCCTTTTGGCTAAGATCAAAGTGTAGTATCTGTTCCAATGGATACTGCACCTCATAAACTGGTATTGTCTTGTCCTTCCGAGCTTGATTTATGCCTGTCTATGGGTCTGTCCTGTGCAGTTCTAAGAGGTCCACCCTCCCAGGCTTCGCTTCCCCTCTTTGGGGAGGAGTAAGTTTATTGCTTACTGCCTGGAGCGCCCCTACCGGGGAATGCCGACGGGACTGCCCAGGCAATTTTTAATGGTCAGAGTGCTCAGCTCTCGGGCGCTGGCTTTTCAAACCCCACTTTTCCCGACCCGACCTTGGGTCACATCTTACTTGTTGGAGTAAGATCAAAACTGGCCTTGTGCCTAACTCCTGGAGAGGAGTAAATAAATACTCAACATGAATGAGTCAATAAAACGTTTAGCCAAAAATAATTCGACCCGAGAATTATTCTTTCATCACTTCTGCTTTTTACGAACAATAAAAAGTCTATCCAACAAATAATGCGGCACTTGGCTTTTCTCTTTCGTTCACTTTCTCGGACCAACGCATAATCATGTTTGTCCTGTTCTGTATATCAGCGAAATCTCACTTATGTTAATGAGCCGTGTGCGACAAGCCAATGTCCGCTGCCGTTTACTTTCGAAAACAAGCAGCAAACCAAACGTTGTCTCTTTGATCGATGTAGACGAGTGTCTTTGTTCACAGCAGTCAGCTGCTCTCCGCTACACAACATAATAGCCCCTTTCATCCTTCAATTTGACAATTTGATTATTCAATCAACTGTTGACTTCACCAATAATCAAAGTGCATCTTCATACTGTCGGAATCAATAAGCAAACATTCTTTAAGACACTCCACTAACTCTACCCTAACCCTACACTAACCCATAGCAAACATTCTATACAACATTACACTAACCTTAACTCTAACCCAACATTCTTTAATACACTACACTAACCTTAACCCTAAGCAAACATTCTATAGACACTACTCTAACCCTAAATTCTTTAAGACACTACACTAACCCAACCCTAAACCCTAACCCAACCCTAAACCCTAACACTACAACGACACAACAAAACTATTGCCGCAACACACTTGCAGAGAAAAGGAAGCTAATTTCTGCAGAGATGGGTCCAAGAAAAAGTTATCCCAAAAAATGTACTTCCAAATACTTTGCCCTTCATCCCTTCACTGTATCTTATTCCTCACTTCTGTATAAATCATCCACTTAGCAATAAAGTTCTTTGTGCCATGAATAAGATCTGTCATCATCATCATCATCTGGTTTTGTCTCAGACTCTGGGGTGGGCAACACGAGGCAATGTTTCAAACTTGCTCTCCATGTGGTCCGATCCAGATGGTTAATATCAATCATGGTGTATGCGGGCAAATTATGCACAAATCAGGTCTTCCTTGGTCTACCACACTTGCTTGTGCCTGGGGTATTCAGGTGTGTTACAGTGTTTATGCAGGAGGTGGCACATTGTACATAACCAAACCACCTGAAACTCTGAGTGTGTACAAGGCAATCCCAAATCCCACCTAATACCGAGCTTGCGGTGAAGCACGATTGAAGCGATTCTTCCCTCTAGTTTGCTGCCCCACATCCACCTGATCATGGCACGGTCATTATGCCGAAGCCATTGCAAATCACTCCTGTTTTTGCGATAATCATATTTGTTCTTGTTAGCTCTTTACATCAAGTGGCTTCATGCCTTGTCTGGAGTGATTTCCATAAAAAATTTTTTTTTTAAATCAGAAATATTTGAGGCCTATGTCTCATTGCCATGCAAGATGGCAGAGCAAACACAGGCCGAAAAGACTTGACCCCGAGTCTTGAAAGAAATGTGTCTATATGTAAGGATTGGCAGCAGCTTTGCATTGCGAACGTTCTCCAAGCAACACAACAGCAAGCAGTGATAGCACGTTTTGAAGCTACCACCAGCATTCAACATGGCGCCCAGGTAGCAGCAGATAGTTTCAACATCCAGTGCGGCGTGCCAAATCGAAAACTTTAAACCTGTTTCTGTATCAATATGTTAACTAGTTTGTTCTTATGCTTATCCATTCATTCCATATGCTAATCGTTCCATTTTTTGTCGGAAATATTAAACTTCCTCATCTCATAGGATGCAGAGTTTTTAATTTGTATGATATATTTTTAGATGAAAAATTAATCTGGAATTTTATTCATTTATTTATTTTATTTATTTATTTATTTTTTCACATAATTTGTAAAAAACATCGCTTTTTCCTTCTATACACAACTAGAAGAATACCCGTCCCAGGATGGGGAAAATTAATTCCCCCCGTACCCCAAACAAAACAGTTTTGCACCACTTTTATGTCCCCTTTTAAAGATTAAGATCAATATATAATGCTACTAAACCTTATGGCTAGAATCCTTATTCCAATTTTTATCAAAATCCATTAAATGATTTTGATTCTAGAAAATGTCTAAAATCTAATTCTTAAGCTTAAGGGGTCTTAATAAAAAATTGAAATTCAGGGAATCTTGCTTAATTGGTGTCTAATGACTATGGATCAAATTCAATGTAAATCTGAAATATTTTATTTTTCAAATGGGAGGTTTTGCCCATATTATGCCCCCCTAAAAACCCTGTAAAATACTCCACAGAAACTGAAATTTGGGGAATATTTATTAATTGTCTAATACCCTATCGTTAAAATTTCACAAAAAAATCGAAGAGACTGAATTTTCACGAAACGCTTCCACCTCCTCTTTACCCCTTTTGCATGAAACTAAATTAAAGTAAATATAGCCCACATTACGACCATGAAAGAAAAAAAGTGCTTTTGTAAGAGAAAGCTTTTAAAACTTATTTTTGTTTTCCTTGACTTTCGTCCCAGAAAGAAAGTTTGAATTCCTTTGATGAAACTCAAAATCAATTGGTCTTGTACCCGCATCGTTCAAACAAGTGCTACCCAGTGTCTTTACAGGTCATAGAAACACAGCCGAGGGCAGATTTAAAACTCAATAACTACCACGCAAACCTCAAAGGTAAGTTCTTTTATTTAATAATTTAAACATCAGAAATAAGTTTAGTGATTACACTATTGCACACCTATCTCGTAGTCTGGCTGATTGTGCTCATGCCACAGATAACCTGTCAATAAGTTCTCAATTCCTCACTGTCTTCCTATTTACTTACCTCCCCATGAGGGCAGAGTTAGACACTGGATTGGTTTTTAATGTGGGGAAAATCCAGCTCCATAAAAAAAACACAATATCAAACGACACCATGTCGTTAAAAAAAAAAAAAGAAAGAAGAAAAAAATATTGATGGGAGAAATGAAATGGAAATTTTTATAATTGAGATGAAGAGAAAAGTAAAAATAAAGGAAAGGGAAACGGAGGAGAGAGAAAGAGAGGGGGGGGGGGTAGAGAGAGAAAGAGAGGGGGGGGTAGAGAGAGAAAGAGAGGGGGTAGAGTGAGAAAAAAAGATTGGGTAGAGAGAGAACCAAATAAGATAAAAGAAAGCCTAGAAGCCGGAAGAGAGAAAAAAATGAGAGAATGACTAAGGAAACACCAGTAAATGGTGAGAGAATAGACGGGAATAAGTGCGGGGGAGATGTTAGATATAACAAAGAAATGAAATGTGATGAAGAAAGAAGATTCATGTGTGAATCGAAAATTTGAATTTAAATAAATATGTTTATTTAAAAAAAGCCTCTGCATTTTACTGGTTTAAAAAAAAAAACGATTCAATTACAAAATTTAAATGCATTCTATACAGTGGAACTCTTTACTAATATATATATACAGGGTGTTTCAAAAGTCTTGGGAACATAACGATTTTTAATAACTCAAAAACTATTAGGAGTTGAAAAATGAAATTGGTACCGTTGGAAAGGTTAAAGTTTCAAGTTTTGTGGGGAATCTTCAAAGTTGCTCAATATGAGCACCATTCGTCACACGGCAGACATCTAGTCGATAGTCCATTTCCTGCCAAACGCGTTCCAGCATCTTGACGTCAATGGTTCCCACAACTGCCGTTACTCGAGCCTTTAGTTCGTCAATATCTCTTGGAAGGGGCGGCACATAGACTTGTTGCTTGACAAAGCCCCAAAGGAAAAAGTCACACGGGGTAAGATCTGGAGACCTAGGAGGCCAGGGCATGAGAACGTCATCACCTCGCCCAGATCTCCCAATCCATCTACCAGGCGGCCTTGTGTTAAGAAACTGCCTTACTCTAAGACTCCAGTGTGGTGGTGCACCATCTTGTTGAAAAATGAAGTCATCAGATTCTGCTTGTTCCAACTGAGCCATTAACCAGTCTTCCAGCATGTTGAGATAGGATTCACCAGTGATAGTTGCCTCTTCAAAGAAGAACGGTCCATAGACACCTTTCTTGGAAATTGCACAAAACACGTTCACTTTTGGTGAATCTCGTTCGTGCTCAAGAAGTTCATGAGGATTCTCAGTACCCCATATGCGAGTGTTATGCTTGTTAACTTTGCCATTCAGATGGAAGGTCGCCTCATCGCTAAAAACAAGCCGGTCATCAAAGCCGTTATCTTCCAACTTCTCTTGCATTGCAATGCAAAAGTCACGGCGAAGTGGCTTATCAGTGTCCTTCAACTTTTGGACCAACTTGAGCTTGTAAGGTACCATTTACAGTCGTTTCCTTAAGACACGCCAGACAGTTGCTAGAGCAAGCTGAAGTTCCCTGCTGGCTCTTCTCACTGATTTACGGGGGCTCCGCTGAAAGGCTGTCCGAACTTGCTCAACTGCATCTTCTGAAGTTGAAGGGCGACCTGTTCGCTTACTTGGGCACAAACACCCATCTTTCACAAATTTAGCATGCCATCTGACAATGGATTTCCTTTCAGGGGCTTCTTTTTTAAATTTCCTGCGAAATGCACGCTGAACACATGTCCACGATTCAGTCTTTGCAAATTGGAGGACGCAAAATGCCTTGTCTTGTTTAGAGAACGCCATTACTGCACCTGGAAAGATAACACGAAAATCATTAGTATGACCAAAAACTTGATTAAGCAAGCTTTAAAATTGAATAACTTGAATTTGAATAACTTCCACAAAATAAAAGTTAAACTCACCAAACTTTATGTGTGTGTAGACTGACTCTTCCGAGATTTTTTGAAATAAACAAAACAAATTTTAGCCGAAAAACACTTCTTAAAACTTACAAAAACTAAAGTATTGTTTTTTACACTGTTTTGAGTTTTTTTAAGCAAAAATAATGTTTTCTAAATGAGGGTACGTTCCTTAGGGCTAATACGGCTCATGCTTGCTTCGGAAGGGGTCCTTTACTTATTCTAAAAAAAAATAAATAAATAAATAAATAAATAAATAAAAAAGTTATGAATTTTTAAAAATAGGACCCTTATTTTTGCCCACCCTATATATTAGTAATGAATAAACAAGATTATGTTTAAAGCTACCAAAATTCATACCCGAATTGGACACATGGTACAACAGGTAAAGGTGCTAAGTGACAATCATTTCTAAGTGACAGTCTTCTGGAGGTTGAAGGTTCAATCCTCAGTGCGGGCGATACGCTGAATAAAATGAAAATTACTTAGCATTTCTACCCAGTCATGGCAGAAGGAATGAGAACAATCTCTAAGCCATGTATGAGATAACGAGTTTGTTCGAAAAGATGCACCTGAAGAAGGTCAAAGGTTACATCAGCCAAAACGTGAATGTACCAACCAAGATGAGCATAGTAGTCCAGAGAATCCAAATTATTGATCCTCATCTGTAGGGAAATAACGACTGTTTCTATGCTTCGCTGAAGAGGGGATGTTTTACCTGGAATATTAGGATGAACATATATAAAAATATACAAAAAAGGAATAAATACATATAGATATAAAATAGATCAAGATATAAATAAAATATAAAAATATGAAAATAAATAAAATATACATAAAAAAGGAATAAATACATATAGATATAAAATAGATCAAGATATAAATAAAATATAAAATAAAAATATGAAAATAAATAAAATATACATAAAAAAGGAATAAATACATATAGATATAAAATAGATCAAGATATAAATAAAATATAAAATAAAAATATGAAAATAAATAAAATATACATAAAAAAGGAATAAATACATATAGATATAAAATAGATCAAGATATAAATAAAATATAAAATAAAAATATGAAAATAAATAAAATATACATAAAAAAGGAATAAATACATATATTTATATATATAAGTATGAAGGTGAGAATTCCGAGGCAGGAGCAATGCAATGTTGAAAACCGGAAGGTGGAAGATGGGATGAACAAAAATAAATGACTGGAGACGGTATAAGTGTATAAATCTCAGATCAATTTATTTATATTTCAAAATGGTAGAAACTTTAATCATTTCGAGAGTAACAACATCTCTTTTACAAAAAGAAAACAAAACATTGGACGGGTCGGGTGAGGAAAACAAAGATGGACGCCGCTTTTCAAAACATGAGCTTCGCAGAAAGAAAGAGAAGGCTCGCAGACAACTGTGTGACAGGGAGAAGAAAAAGGAAGATGAAATGCAATCAGTATGTTATGCTATAAATTATCAAGATTAATTAATTTGGTTAATATTTAGATAATTAATATATGTAGATAATTAATATATATAGTTAATATATATATATATAGATTGTTAATATATATATAGATAATTGATATATATATATAGATTGTTAATATATATATAGATAATTGATATACATATAGATAATTGATATATATATATATATATAGATATTATTATAACTTTATTTGTTACTTTCTCTCTTTTTAATTGTACATTCTTTTATTCACGGATTGTACTATCCTTAAATACAATTACTTCATAAAATATATAAGGTAATTAGGAGTTATTCATCCCCCCCCCCCTCGAGAGAAGTCTCTTTCACCACCACCACCACCACCACCACCCTCAGACACTATACCTTTTGGATACTCCCCCCTTCTCTTGGACACTCTCTTAGTTTCCTTCACTCAGACACTCTCCCTGTTCGGCACTTTTTTTCACCCCCCTCTCCTATATTCGTAGACACTCTCCCCCCCTATTCTCAGACACACTCCCCACATTCTCAGACACATTCCCCCCATTCTCAGCACCCCCCCCCCCCATTCTCAGACACACTATCCCCCATATTCTCAGACACCCTCTATATTTTCAGATATACTTCCACCCCCATATACTCAGACCCCCCTCTCAATCCCTTACCATATTCTCAGACACTCTGTCCTTTCTCAGACATGCTCCACTATAACTCTTGGACCCCCCCCCCCCTTATTCTCGGACACTCTTTCGCATGCCCTCCCCCCCTCTTCACAAAAACAATTTACTCTTATGATCAATATTAATTATTGCTGATGTTGACATTATTATGATTAGCACTTAATTCCTTGAGAATGGCTATAAATTAAAACATGGAAATTTTCTTTTCTTCCATCAGTAAGAAAAAAAAAGTCAGTGCTCATGAGAGAACATGAAAAGCTATTGGAAAAAAAAGACTAAAGTGTTATTTGTAGTTTTTTCCTAAATGAAACACTTATAAAACGAAAGATGAGGAAACGATTCTAATCTGATACTTATCTTTTTTTTTTTCCAGCCCACAAAGAAAAAATGAAAACCTTGTGCGGAAGCAATGAAAATTCTTCTGATATCGCGATGGTCCAGTCTCCCACGTTTATGGATTCCATTAAGATTGAAGGTTCTATTGCGAGCAGTTCTGCGAAAGAACCGGAAACATCCTTATCAGTTAGTGAGAGTGATTTTGTCGATCTTGGTTCTGACAATGCTATGTTTCCTGACAATCTTATAAACTTACCAATTAGCAAGCATAGTAATCCTTTGCAGTCCTCATTACTTTCCTCAACAGAACTGACCGGTACCGAGTCATCTATGCAATGCACCAATTCAGAATATTCTTCTGATATCAAATTTTCTCTTCAACCTTGCGCAAACGCCAATACTCCCCCGACAACCACCGCCGTTTCTACCTCCGACACTAATATTAGCGTTACGATAACTGCAAATGCAGCAGTTTCTACTGTTTCGCCTTCCATTTCATCTAACAATTATAACATCTCTGCTACAGATGCCAGCTCAACCGAAGATCTTGAAATAATAAAGAGCAGGTTACTTGAGCAATCGAAGAAAGGTTGGACTTTGAAAGAAGCCGAGGATCTGACTATTGCTCAACTGTTCTTGATATTTGGTAAAGAAGAACTTATACGGTTGGAATATGATTGGTCAAAGACGTCTGCTGAAGCCAAAGAGGATCTTAATGACTGTTATACAATCATTAATAGGTTACGGAGGCTCGTTCATTTGGCAACGATGGAATTTACAGACTATGTGAAAGTGAAAACACCCAAATCGGGAAAGGTATTTTTATTTCGTTTTTTTTAATTGATTAATTTTAAAAAAATTATTTTAATTAAAATTCCTCAGGTTGCATGTTCTTGTTTGTATATACAGGGTGGGCCAAAATAAGGGTCCTATCTTTAAATTTGAATAACTTCCACAAAATAAAAGTTAAACTCACCAAACTTTATGTGTGTGTAGACTGACCCTTCCGAGATTTTTTGAAATAAACAAAACAAATTTTAGCCGAAAAACACTTCTTAAAACTTACAAAAACTAAAGTATTGTTTTTTACACTGTTTTGAGTTTTTTAAGCAAAAATAATGTTTTCTAAATGAGGGTACGTTCCTTAGGGCTAATACGGCTCATGCTTGCTTCGGAAGGGGTCCTTTACTTATTCTAAAAAAAAAAAAAAAAAAAATCAATAAATAAAAAAGTTATGAATTTTTAAAAATAGGACCCTTATTTTTGCCCACCCTGTATAATGTAAGTGTTGAGTTTACTTTTTTTTCTTTTATTTTTTAATGGAAATCGCTCCAGACAAGGCATGAAGCCACTTGATGTAAGGAGCTAAAAAAATAATATTGTGATAATTAAAGTTTAAGGCGAGGGTTCATGATTTTTTTTATAACACTAACATTGCATTTGTCTAAAATAAAGATGCGTCTATTTGAATAATAATTCACACGGATTTCGATTGAACCAAAGGAGGGACGCCTTCTCGATCAGAATCTCTGGACCTTGGAATAGACTTCCAGGAGATGTAGTAAATGTGACAACGATGCAACAATTTAAGGCAGATTTGGACAGGTGCTGGGCTACTGTATCTTCTGCGTAAATTTCTGCCCCCTTCTTTTCCCTGCATGCCAACTGAAGCATGCTTGTTTTATTTTTTGCCAAATTTATTGAATTGTATTGAAAATGTTCAATATGATCTCTGTCCCAGATATGACATTAAACTATATTTGTTGATCTTTTGAAGAGTCTGGAATCATCCCATAATTATCATTTCTCCCATGTTCAATGTGATCCGAAGATATTCGTATAGATTTACATCATGAATAACTCCATCTAATATATAAAGAAACGTCAGACCTACGTAGCATTGCATCTGACAAATCGATATTTGATTCTGACTAGCCAGTGAATTTGGGAAATTTTCAATACTATATGTTATTCACATAAAAAGAAACTCCAGTACTCCCGGGCTCAATCTGTCCTGGTTATGAAGACCTGAAACTCTATCCAAAGATATTCATAAAGATTTCCATCATGAAAACTCCATGAAAAATATTTGAGGACTTGAAGCATAAAAACTTTTACCAAAATACCTAGATTCAGCATTACAGTGTGTTTAGGATAAATCTGACAGATTTTGTAAAGGGGAGAAAAAAAACGTCATATCTTGGCCAATAATTGATATATGCTTGAAATTCAAAGTAAATCTCTTAGAGGATCTTTTGCTGAATACAGCTCACTCGAAGAAACTGCCCTGAACCTCCAACATCGCTTCCAAGTGGGACCTGAACTTGGAGCGTGCGGCCTTCACAGTGTCCGTTGAGAGACACCTGATTACCTGTTTCATCCTGGGGTACTACTTCAGATTAGGACCCTAACCAACTTTGACCCTAACCCCAACGGTGGGGTCAAGGTTAGCTCAAATCCTTATCTGGAGAAGCACCGATCCTGGCAATCAGCTCGTTCTTGGTGTTACATGTGATAAGGTTGGTGTCTTTCCAAACTGCACTCCACACATAATAGCCCATGGGGTTACAATCAGACGAGTTGAGGGGCTGTATGTTGGGATTAGTGAAGTCGTGGAACTTCTCAATTAGCCACTTTGGGGGTTTCTTGGAGGTGTGACATGGAGCTGAGTTTTGCTGCTGCACATATGGCCTTCATGCAGCCAACCTCTATACCCAGCGCTTGACAACAGTGGACAGCCATCTAAATTGAGTCTGAGTTCCTTTTCGAGGATGTGAAGTGGCAAGACCTTCGCTGGAAACACACTCTAAGCCCATCATTTTTTAATCAAAAAAATTTTTTTTTATGGAAATCGCTCCAGACAAGGCATGAAGCCACTTGATGTAAGGAGCTAAAAAAAAAAAATACTACTTAAGTTCAAAAACAAGCCAACGATAAGTGTTAAATGGATAGATTCCAATCCAGAAAACAGCAATTCTTCCCCCTTTATCAGAAACATCGCTCATGGAATGTGAGGACTATAGGACAAAATAAGGGAAGCGAGAGTTACGAGGCTGCCGAAAGTAAACCCAAGGTCCATTTTCTACTCTTCTTTTCTTTTGTAAAAAATATAAAAACAAACTGCTGGATCAATTTACGTGATTTTTTTTCTCAATATAACCTGTACTGTGTAAAAAAAGTGAGAAACTGTTGTATACTTCCTAGCTATGGAATATCGGGTAATGTCCTCTCAACCATCAAATCTTTTCTCTCTGATAAGTTTATAAAAGTAGTTGTTGATGAGCAAAAGTCTGAAGCTCATAGTATCAATGGTGGCGTGCCTCAAGGATCTATTCCAGACCCAACCCTCTTCCTGGTCTTCATTAATGATTTACCAAATCATATTCTGAGACTATTTGTTGACATCTATGCAGAAGACACAACTGTCTATGGCAGCACCTTGTAGAGCATTGATGATCAAGTTCTCGTTGATTCTCTCTTTCTCTCCAGATCTGGAGCACGATGAAGACAACAAGTGGACGATCGCAGCCTGTGCAGTAAACACACAAACACATATAGAAATTGTTACGCAAATTCGATTTCTTAAAATTTCTACTCAAAATATAAAAAAAAAAATACCATGCAATTTTTTTTTTTTTATTACTTTTATTCATCCCAAACAAGGCACATTGCTACTAAGATGTAAGAGACTACTCTGATTAGGGGGCATCCTAAATGGGGAGTTGGGCAGAAAGATGTTTGTTTCTTCTTCTTCTTCTTCATCTTCATCTTCATCTTCATCTTCATCTTCTTCTTCATCATCATCATCATCATCATCAACCGGTTTATTTGTTGAATCAGGCCACAATTAATCCTCTGATGAGGGTGGGGCCTGATTGTCTAGTCTCGAAATTTAAGTCTTCCTCTCCACTCCTGTCTTTGGCAAGGCTTGATGGAATCCATAGGCCCTGAAGATCCACGCATCCTGGGATCTACGAAGCCCAAGACATTACCAGCAGCATTAGTGCTACTGGCACTGCCTTTCTTTTTTCCTGCTGTATTTCGACTAGACATTGTATTTAAGGCAATTTTACGGCTGGATGCCTATCCTTTACCAACTTGAACACTTTTGGCAGTCCAAAACCTCCACCGTTCCCATTTAACTAGGGCTGATGTCGTTTCCACTTAAGCATGTACAAATGTCATACATTACCAGTGAGTTGCTTATCAAGATGTTGTTGGTGAAGTATAAAACAAGAATTCCACTTGTATGAACAAAATAGTGACACATAAGTGAAGTAGACGTGCCCGAAATGTCGTTAAATATTTTTTTTTTTTTTTTTTTTACCTGGCGAAAGAAGGAAAACAACGCTTCTGTTGAATTAATCAAAATAAAGAATCCTTTTGAAATATACTCGTGCGATGGTCGCGAGTAAAAAAAAAAACAAACGTCCTTCTCTGCCGATCGGGTGTTTTTAAATCAAACATTTTTACATTTAGATTTCTGCATGTCGGTAGAGTCAGGGAAACAGGGAGCAGGGAGGGAGTTCGAAAGGCTGTCGGCTCGAGGAAAGAAGCTATTAGAGTAGAAAGCTGTCCGGCATCTGTGGACCTCTACGTGTTAATGTCATATTGTTTGAGGCAGCAAAAACAATTACGGTAATTGAAGACATCGTGTAGAGATGTCAATTGTTCGGAAAATGATAGAGAGAAAGGAAGTGACATTGTCATGGATACGAAGTGATGAACAATTGGCAGATACCCTTACAAAAGATGGATCATCAAGTGAAACTCTCTTAAAAGTGCTTGATGAAGCACACCTATTTATTTGAAGCTCCATTTGAGCCATTTGGATTTAAAAAAAAAAAAATATATATATATTTTTGTTGGAGAGTTTAATATGCAATGTGGGTTTGTCCTGAATTGGTCACTAGTTTTTTTTTTAGTGATCACAATCCAACAAAAGTGTGAGAAGTAGGAAAGAAGAATAGGGAGAGATTGTTAATGTCATATGGGTTACTGCCCTTGGTTTTAGGAATGCCCACCAGGGCTAAGATCTGTAAGAGTCTGGTAGCCATGTTGGATGGGTTCAGAAGTTAAGTAACAATTGGACCAGAAGGACTGTTAAAGGAATTGGATTACCAGTGGATGGTATTAGGATATTTAACACTATGGTGTAGGGGTGAAATTTTGCTGCTAATTGGGGTTGTAAGGGGTATTTACAATGACGGGGTACAAGTGCAGTAAGTTTGTCAGAGCAGAAAATCTTCCAGCATTTAGGGATCTGTACAGTGAAGGGGTGTGATTTTGCTGTTGGTTGGAGGTATTTACGTTGAAGAGCTACAAGTGCAGTAAGTTTGTCGGAGCACATTTCGTGGAAGTACTTGTAAAAAAAGCGCAGGAATGCAACATTGTGGCGATGGGACAGGGGCTGGAGGTTAGTAGACAGTGTGGGACCTATTAGGTTAGAGACTCTTTTTTGTACCCCGTACAAGAAGAAGAGACTTATGGTGGGCGTACGAGACCAGATGTGACAACAATACTCCATAATGTGGGAAAAATGCAACTTCCCAAAAAAGGGGCACTCCGGATTGGGATAAAAATTAAATCAAAGGATTTCTCACTGACCGAGAACACAAAAGATGAAGTGTTGTATCAGAACAGATACTACACTTTGCTCATAGTCAAAAAGCCTGATTTTATTTGTCATTTAATCTAATGATTCTTAATTGTGTTTTTTTTCCTTCTCTCTCTTGCAGTCTAATATTGGTTGTGAGGCGTGTGGCAAAATTTTAAATCAATCCGATTCCAAAGGAAATTCGAAATTGATGAATAAAAATATCAACAAGAACTGTTTTCTTCAGAACAATGCAAAAACTGGAAACATTTTCAAAGAATCCTGTGGAAGTTCAGAAAGTGCTGCCAAAGACAAGAAAGATTCAAAAACGGACAAAACTGATAAAGATGCAAGTGTGGAGAAAACAATCGTAAGAAATTTTATTTCATTTTTTTTTTTTTACGTTTTTTTATTTTAGAAATAAACATTTCTAATCTATTTATTTATTTATTTTCTTCTTGTTATCTCAAATCTATGGTCCCCCCCCCCCTTGTAAAACATTCACAACAAGAACCCACATAGCTTCTACCACTGTCAATGATTTCCCTTTCTCCCTCTGCGTGCCCAAGACAAAACGAAACTTCCATGGGCAGAGCTTCTTTTCCTAGAACTGCCCATCTGTTGAACACAGTGCTGCAAGCCTGCTTCCCTGCTGACTACAATACTGTCGTCTTCAAGTCCAATGTAAACAAGTTCTTGTTGAACCGTCCCCGTAAATAATCAATTTCTGTCCTGCTACAACCATCGTTCCGCTATCCTCGAGTCAAACTCTTTAACCCTTATCCTCAAGTGGCTTTTGGGCCTTGATAAGCGGTGACCTTTAATGTAAAAAAAAAAAAAAAAATTTCTCTCCTTTGTATTCGTATAATTATTGTTATAACTGTTGAGGTTTGTAGTTATCTGACTTGGTATATAAAAAATAGGGCACTTATGCATAATAACCCTCCCGGCAAAAATATAAAAGGGCAGCAAAACGTTACGAAGAACTTGGTAGCAAATCATCTAAGCTGACACCAGACGAAACAGAGGCTGAAAACTCCAAGTCAACGGCGATGATGGTACAGATGGATTACGCAGAAAATTTAACATGTAAATCACAGGATGAAGTTTAGTCTGCGCGTTGGGATCACGCCCAAGTTACTCTTTACACTTCTTTCAGCTGTTTTTTTTTTTTCTTTTTTTTTCTTACATATTTCACCCCAAACAAGGCAGGACGCCACTGTAGACGTAAGGGGCTACTGAGAGTGTTAGGGAGTAGATTTAGTGTGTCATCCTAAGTTGGGAGCTGTGCAGCGAGATGTCTGTTTACATTAGTTTTAAACCTCTGCATGTCGGTACTGTCGGGGGAAACAAAGAGCAGGGAGGGAGTTCCAGATGCCGTCAGCACGATGGAAAGAAGCTGTTGTAGTAGAATGCTCTCCGGCATCTGGGGACCTCCACAGTGAATGGATGGGATTTAGCTGATTGTCGAGCCCAAACTTACTCGCATGTAATTGTCGGTGATACTCATAGCTACAATAAGTCAACAGTTGTACATTTCACGGACGGAATTGTTGATGTAAAACCTGCTGGTGTTACTCACCTCAAAATATGGACAGATGATCCTGCAAGTCAATTTAAAGATCGGTATATAATGACTTCAATGAATGTGCTATACAGCAAACAATGCTAATCTCGAATGGAACTTCAGTGCCATCAGCCATGGTAAAGGACCAGGAAATGGTGTTGGGGATACGTTGAAAAGGGATGTTTTGGAAAAAGGTTGAAACACGCAAAGCTGTTGTCGACAATCCGAATGATTTTTACTCTGGAATATTTTTGCAGTTCAGTAGTAACAATGATGAATACGACTGAACTGTAAAAATATTTCAATGAAAACCCGTTAACACCAATGTCCATTTTACTATCCACACCATTGAGATTGTTACGATACTCTGAGGAAGACAAGGATATATGGCGAAATGATTAGTAAAAAGAAAAAAGTCAAAATGAAAAAAAGAATATTATTAATATTACAAATCTGTTTTGATTTTTATTAATAAATCCTGCATCTAAAAACATGCTTTGAAGGCATCTGCCTTATTTCGCCAGATATTAAAAAAAAACAAAATGAAAACCCATTAACACAAATGTCCATTTTACATTCTGACGGACTACTATCCACACCACTGAGATTGTTACGATACTCTGAGGAAGCCAAGGATATCTGGAAAATGAAAAAAAGAATATTATTAATATTACAAATCTGTTTTGATTTTTATTAATAAATCCCGCATCTAAAAACATGCTTTGAAAGCATCATTTATCATTTTATATTCCAATGAACATTTAGCAACACTATTCCGACGCTCGCCTCTCATTGCTGGAATAGCAAGCTTCCACTATGCTCAACCGGATGAGAACGGATATATCGCAAAAAGATATTCTTCCCAGGTTGAACACGATGATCATGATGAACATGAAGCGGAAGAAGCAAACACCAATGGATCCTACCGTAGAACATTGGTATGCTTCTTCTTCTGGGGAAATACCAATATTGGTTTATTGGAATCGTGCATGAAATGAAAGAGAAGGAGCAAGTGAAAGTTGCTTTTCTTCAGCAGCTAACACAATAAAAAAATTGCTTCAATGGCAAAGTTGAGATAAAAATCAGTGCCTTCAGAGTTTGTTTTTTATGAATTATGTTGCAACCCTCCTCCAATTTCATCAACAAGAACAAACTATTTGAAACTTGATGACATGCAATTCGACATGATTATGAAACAAAACTAAAAGATATCTTATTTTTTTTTTATTTTTTATTTATTTATTTATTTCATTTTTGGATTCATCAAGCAGTTCCATTGTAAGTTTTAGAAAAATATTTTTTCATAGAAAAGCAAATTGAAACTAGTCAAGTTCAAATGCTTTCAATAAATTATCTACCGTCACAAAAATATATTAGATCAATTACATTTGTCTAATGGCATAAGCAAAAAATAAAATAAGAATATTGTTGCATGGCCCACTCCTCCTGAACCGCAGCAGTACGCGTTTTGTACACTCGCACCCACTACAGGCCGTGGCTTTTCTCGTTTGTTATACTCGTCCCTGAAAGGACCGTGGCAGTTCACATTTAATACTCGTCATTTTTAAAACATCATAAATCACATAGTTCATATATTGTTTGCATACCTTAGATTTCTTCCTCGCCGTGTAGAAGGTTGTGTCGTTTACTGGTTGAATTCTTTCTTCTCTTCCGCACTGCCGTGGTTCCTCGCCGCTGCAACAAAACTCCATGATCGGGTCGGACTCCGAAAACAAACAATCCCTTTAACTTTCAACTTCAGTTTTTATTTCAAGCGTTAGTTATCAAATCAAATGGGAGATATTCACTACGTCGAGAGAGAGCAAATTACTACTTTATCGTAGTTATCTAACAATTATTTCTCTAATCACTCGTGGAGGGGGGGGGATATCTCTCGCTTGTATTTTCTGAGGGAAATATTTCCCTTATCTGTTGTAAATTACATTTTAACAATCACGTCTCATCGGTTTGCTTCCAAAACCCAGACTGACGAAACTTGCTTCTCACGAAGAACGAGTGACGTCACGGATCCCTCTGTTTCCCACGCAAGGGCCTGTGACGTCAAAGAGCCTCTCGCAGGTGCACACCGACCCTTAATCCGGAGTCTCGTCACACAGTGACCTTGTCACGTCTGTGATTTCCGCCTGTGAGAACAGGCCCTATTCTACACTCAACTGCTGGTCTCCCCCCCCCCCCCCACCCCCTGCCTTAATTTGCGCAAGTCAAACCAACGATTTCCAACAGATACGTCCATTCCCATAGGGCCATTATTCAACAATATCTGTTTTAATCATTTTGTATTCTGAAAACTATGTGTGACTAACTCCCAGAGTTAGTTTCAGCTTTTTAAAGTCACTAGCTTACTAGGAAATGAACTTTTTTACAAGGAGGTTGGAATGTCTTTATTTCTAGCTGTAACGCGAATCACAAGTAAAACAAAAATATATATATATATATATATATATATATATATATATATATATATATATATATCCCTGACATAAAGATGCAACAATTTAATCTGCATCTTTGTAACTATTTTTCATCTTTGTCGTATTTCCTTGAAGGCTTTCAAAATTTATTCCCCATTTTTTTTTCTGCATCAGTAATAATTTGGCATTTTTTCATGAAAATTTCTTCAAATGTCATGCCAGTCATGCTAGAGTTGTTCTTCTGGAAGTTAAAGGTTCAGTACAGGCGAGAATAACATTAACGATGAGAACAGTAGTCTGAATAATCTAAATTACGCCCTTATTCTTTATCTTCATATTTAAAATAAAATATATATATATATATATATCTGGAAAAGTTGATAAAAAGCACAAACCGTTATAAAGCGTCTGTTTCTTAAAAGTTTAAATTTGCTGCATATATACAGGATGGTCGAAACAAATTAAATTTGGAAAGAAAAAAAAATGTCTAATGTTCTGAAATGAAAAACATAAAAAATTATCAAATTTGTCTTGAACACCCTGTAAGTACGTAGACAAGAATTTCATCATCTAACATTTCAGACGTAACTAAAATTAATTCCTTGAACAGAACAGTTTTGCACCACTTTTATGTCCTCTTACGAAGATTGAAATCAAAATATGATGATGTCTAGAATCTTTATTCCAATTTTGATCAAAATCCATTACATGATTTTGATTCTAGAAAAGGTCTAAAATTTAAGGTTTAAGTTTTGGCCCCTTTCCATAAAACTAAATTAAACTAAACATAGTCCACATTATTCACATTTACGCCTAGCAGCTGTGTTCTAAAATTGATAATTAGTTTAGGAGTGAATCCTATACAATGAAATATATAAAACTTTACACATACCTAGCTTTATATAAAGATATGCATATTTGATACTTTTCAATTGTTATTTGAATATATTTTTTGTCTTTTTTATTTAGGATGATTCCGAGCGGGTAGATGGTGTATTCCGTGTGCCAGTAATACCTGGCCGAGGACCTTTATCACAAACACTTGTTCCAAATGAATACATTGTAAGTAAAGGAAAATTTAGAGTTCATTTTTTTATTTACTTACATAGCTTATAAAATATAAGTAGTTTATTTTTTATTTACTTACATATCCTATACAATATAAATAGTTTATTTTTTTTATTTACTTGCATATCTTATACAATATAAGTAGTTTTTTTTATTTACTTACGTATCTTATAAAATATAAGTAGTTTATTTTTTATTTACTTACATATCTTATAAAATATAAGTAGTTTTTTTTATTTACTTACATATCTAAAATATAAGTAGTTTTTTATTTTTTATTTACTTACATATCTAAAATATAAGTAGTTTATTTTTTTATTTACTTACATATCCTATAAAATATAAATAGCTTATTTTTTTTATTTACTTACATATCTTATACAATATAAGTAGTTTTTTTTATTTACTTACATATCTTATAAAATATAAGTAGCTAGTTTTTTATTTACTTATAAAATATAAGTAGTTAGTTTTTTTATTTACTTATAAAATATAAGTAGTTAGTTTTTTATTTACTTATAAAATATAAGTAGTTAGTTTTTTATTTACTTATAAAATATAAGTAGTTAGTTTTTTATTTACTTATAAAATATAAGTAGTTAGTTTTTTATTTACTTATAAAATATAAGTAGTTAGTTTTTTATTTACTTATAAAATATAAGTAGTTAGTTTTTTATTTACTTATAAAATATAAGTAGTTAGTTTTTTATTTACTTATAAAATATAAGTAGTTAGTTTTTTATTTACTTATAAAATATAAGTAGTTAGTTTTTTATTTACTTATAAAATATAAGTAGTTTTTTTATTTACTTACATATCTAAAATATAAGTAGTTTATTTTTTTATTCACTTACATATCCTATAAAATATAAATAGTTTATTTTTTATTTACTTACATATCTTATACAATATAAGTAGTTTTTTTTATTTACTTACGTATCTTATAAAATATAAGTAGTTTTTTTTATTTGCTTACGTATCTTATAAAATATAAATAGTTTATTTTTTATTTACTTAAATATCTTATGAAATATAAGTAGTTTGTTTTTTATTTACTTACATATCTTATAAAATATAAGTAGTTTGTTTTTTATTTACTTACATATCTTATAAAATATAAGTAGTTTGTTTTTTATTTACTTACATATCTTATAAAATAGAAATAGTTTATTTTTTTTATTTACTTACATATCTTATACAATATAAGTTTTTTTTTTTATTTACTTATGTATCTTATAAAATATAAGTAGTTTTTTTTATTTACTTACGTATCTTATAAAATATAAATAGTTTATTTTTTATTTACTTACATATCTTATGAAATTTAAGTAGTTTGTTTTTTATTTACTTACATATCTTATAAAATATAAGTAGTGTATTTTTTTATTTACTTACATATCTTATAAAATATAAATATTTTATTTTTTATTTACTTATGTATCTTATAAAATATAAATATTTTATTTTTTTATTTACTTACATATCTTATACAATATAAGTAGTTTTTTTTATTTACTTACATATCTTATGAAATATAAGTAGTTTATTTTTTATTTGCTTACATATCTTATGAAATATAAGTAGTTTGTTTTTTATTTACTTACATATCTTATAAAATATAAGTAGTTTATTTTTTCTATCAATATTTTCATATTAAGTCAAATGATATTTTATACCAGCCCTAACTATCTTGAATTATCACAATTTTTATTTTTAGTAATATTTAAAAAATTTTGTTTTATTGTTTTTAATGTTCTTACCTAAATTTATATCTTGAAATGTCCAGATTAAAATTTTCGGTGCAAGTTTAGAATTTGACCGACATGAAAAAAAAAAAAAAAAAAAATATCTTCACAATGTACGTACCCGTGACGGAAAGCATATATCATATACAAAAAATTGATCCAAGTCGTTTTTTTACAAAAGAAAATCAAATTTTATGGGTAAATGATAATTGTTGATATATCGACACGATATTGGACATTGTGTTTGCCGGCCAAGTTGGAGTTATCTCCCTTGGCCAGCAAACACAATGTCCAATATGGCATTGATTCATTGACAATCTTCATTTACCCATAAAATTTGATTTTTCTTTTATAAAAAAAAAATTTTTTTAAACGACTTAGATCAATTTTTTGGTATACGATATATGCTTTCCGTCACGGATTAGAAAAACTTAAGTTTTAAAAAAATATATTATCTTTTTTTTTTTTTTTCTGACTATCTCTAGAATAAGTACGGACCTCCAAAATTTTGTATGTGTACCCGGCTAAAACTAATCTATATATTAATACGATAGCGTGTGTGTTCGTGTGTCACGCTTCCGGCAAAAGCCCTACGCATGCGTGCCGCACCTAGATTTTGAAAAGCAATCAAAGCAGGTAATTTTCGTAAGTTTCAAATATTTCTCTTTTGCGCAACGGTTAGCGACGTAGGATTTTGACGTCGGTTGTCGACGTCAGCCCGATAGGTTTGTAGTTCTATTTCAACCAACCTCAAAGTGTTTTTTCTACATCGAAGGGGAGGAAAGGAGTAACGTAGGGAGGGGACGCCCGGGAATCTATATATTAATACGGTAGCGTGTGTGTTCTTTTGTGTGTCACGCTTACATCAAAAGCAACGACCTTCAAATCTGTCTATGCTACTCATGAATTGGAGCAAAATTTAATTTAATCTAAAGCATTTACAAAGTAATGTATGGGTTAGAAATAAGATAATTAGTATTGAAAGCATCATTTCGTGTAATTTACACGGTTCCCGCTAGTATAAATTAAAATATTTAGACCCATGAAATATAGGTAAATGACTTCAGCATCTTCGTTGCAAGTTTTAGATGTTTTTTAAATTTTTTTTATTATTATTCATTCCTGATACTGTTTTTTATATAGATGAGCAATGCCGGGTAACCTTGCTAGTTCAGCATAAATTAGTAGTAAAATAAATAAAAAAGAAGATATATATAATTTTTTTTTTTTTTTTTTTTCTGACTATCTTCAGAATCAGTACAGACCTCCAAAATTTCGACGGAAGTTACAACGTAGTGCCAGGAAACCTGTATTCTTTCAGAGGACGTTCATGCCGAAAGAAAATCCACGTATGATGACCCTCGCACTTTTACCCAACGCCACCCCCGTCAATGTGGAATCCTCATTCTTACCTGCAAATAATAGGCCTAATACTGTGATCACGACCCGAACTGTGTCTTCATTCTCGAATACTTATACCACACAAGTATTAACGCAGCCGATTGCGAGTACTCTTTCTGTACAACATCCAAATAGTTCTGTCCTTGTGCAAGGGGCTGTATCGTCACAACCATCCGCGGGGATAGCTCTTAACACAAACCCGAAGACCACTACAACGACTGCGACGGCTACTACCTTAACAGATTCATTCAACACAGGTAAGAAAAACAAGATTAAATTATATATTTATTAACCTGGATTATATAATTTTCACTATGGTTGTAAATATTTGCTTCTTATATATATTTATTTATTTATTTCGGTACAGGAAAATTAGTACAACATTCGTACTGTCGGTTTCAAGCACAGAAGGACTTAGCCATCCGGCTCTCTTCAGCTTCTCAGTCATCTTTTTTGGAAATGTGAAGTCACTGTGCTTGAAACCGACAGTACGAATGTTGTACTAATTTTTCTATACCAAAATAAATAAATATTACGCTCTAAATTTTTAATTTTTAACTTTAATTCTCAATTAATCGAGCACTCTGCTGGGATTTTTCCTGCTATATTACAAAGAAATTTTATATATATATATATATATATATATATATATATTTGTGCTATAATGAAATAATTCCAGGAGGAAATCCGGGTATGAGAGCTCAATGTGATAAACAGAGCAAGAATAAAATGAAGTATAATAACACGAAATTACATAATCATCGATGCAATAATTTATTTCAACCTTGTCGTATTTTCAAGCATCCGATCCAGACGATTACATTTTTTAAACTGAAAAAAAGAATTAAATTCACACTCGACAATTCAAATATAATTGGAGAGAGAGGGGGATAACAACCTATTTAATGCACATCTAGAGAGAGGGGGAAATTTGAAGCATATCTAATCTTTAAGTATAAATTGAGAGGGGGAATTGCATAATTTATTACAGACAGTGAGGGGGAGGCCATATGTATAATTAGAAATTGTAAAATTGGGCATAGATGATGATGGAGGAGGGGGGGGTCATGTTTTTTAAAAGAGGAGTAAGGGCCAACTATTGCGAACTATTGCTGCTCATTACAAACCACTGTCCGGCAATCATATGCGTTCAAGAAACCCAAGTCAAAGAAAACAAGACAATCAACATTAAAAATTGACAATCTTTTAATTATATAAAACAGCATACAGAAAGGGTCTGGTGGATCATCAGTAATCATTAAAAATAATATCCCACATAACGAAATCAACTTAAATACACAGATGCAAGCAGTCGCCATATCAGCTTCTCTTCATAAAACTATAACAGTGTGCTCATTATACATCCAACCAAACCACGAACTTAAACAATCAGAACTAATTGAATTAATCAAACAACTACGAAGACCCTTCCTCATAATGGGCGACTTTAACAGTCATAATGAAATATGGGAAACAAAAAAAACAGACAAAAAGGGGAAAATAACAGAAGCAATATTGAATAAACATCAATTGTGTATATATAACAACAAAGTAAACACATATCTACATCCAGCAACAGGCACATACTTCACAATAGACTTAACAATATATGATCCTAATCTTTTCTTGGATTAGAACTGGAAAGTCTATGGCAACACATGTGGGAGTGACCACTTCCCATTTTTTTTTTTTAGAAAACCTCAAACTGAGATACAAACACCACGTTGGAACCTCAAAAAAGCCAACTGGGAAAAATTCAAGCAGCTGTGTTCAAATAAATTAACTTCCGAATCAAACAAACAAAATAAAGCCCCCCCCCCACACCCCTTACACACTTTAGGGATACATTAATATCAATAGCAGAGAAAAGCATACCCAAAACATCTCCCTAAAAAAACCCGAAATAAACCATGGTTTGATGACGAATGAAGGAAAGCTATAAAGAAACACCGAGCAGCGCTAAGGCCATTTTAAAACAACCCAACAAAAGAAAACCTAAACACCTTTAAGAACTGCAGAAGCCAAACCCGACAAACTTTTAAAGAAGCCAAAAGAAAAACATGGCGAAGCTAGATATCAAAAATGAACATCAATACCAAAAGCAAAACTGTATGGGACATGGTAAAGAAAATACCAGGCAAAAACAATACACCCCTAAAATACTTAATACATGACAATACAAAAGCCACTAACAAAAGGAAAATAGCAAACCTCCTTTCAAAAAAAAAAAATCCTCTTCCAAAAATACAAACATCGAATTAAAAAAAATCAAGGAAGAAAAAGAACAGATCAACTTCCAAACAAAAATCAATGATCTAAACGATTCCATAACACAGCCATCGGTCCTGACGAAATCCACGATGAATTTCTGAAAACATTACCTCCCAAATCAAGAGAATATCTACTGTCCATCTACGACTATATATGGACAACAGGCAATATACCTAAACTATGAAAACAAGCTATAATAATCCCCATAGTCAAAAATCAAAACTCCTTTACAGACCCAACAAACTACAGACTTATTGCACTGACAAGTTGTGTCTGCAAAACCATGGAAAGAATGGTAAATACCAGACTGACATGGTATCTGGAAGAAAAAAAACAATCTAATTATAACCTTACAATCTGGATACCGGAAAAACAGGTACTATTGCTCAATTAGTTCCCTTTGGCACTCTCGTACGAAATGCCTTCATTAAAACAGAACATCTAACAGCTATATTTGTTTATCTGGAAAAGGCATACAAAACTACCTGGAGATATGGGATTAAAAGAAGATTTCAAACTACTCGGAATGAAGGGCATAAGTAATTTCTTTTTGAAACACAAAAAAGCAGCATTCTTTCGGACACAAATATGCAGGAAATTGGCGTGCCACAAGGAAGTATATTGTCCGTTATCTTATTCAATATAGAAATTGATAATATTGCGACAAGTCTTCAACCATGTGTGGAAGGATCATTATGTGTAGATGACTTTTTAATTTGCCATGCATCCAAAAACATCGACACGACTAAATGCCAACGACAACAATGCCTGAATAAAATAAATCAATGGACAATTGAAAATGGTGTTAAAATATCCCGAAATAAAACCAAATGCATGCATGGAAAATGCACTGCGATCCAGTTTTACAACTAGAAGGAATAGAAATAGCTGTGGGACAACAGCATGAATTCCTTGGGATCATATTTGACTCAAAACTAACGTTTATTCACCACATAAAACATTTAAGAACTAAATGCAACAAGGCCATACAACTGATGAAAGTAGTGGCACACACTAACAGACAAGTACATATTGTTAAAATTATACCGAACACTTGTTCGATCAAAACTGGACTACGGCTGCTTCATCTATGGATTGACCCGAAAATCATATCTAAAAACATAAAAAACTGCTCAACACCAAGGACTGCGACTGGCACAGGATCCTTTCGAACCCCTGTCCCATCGCCGCAATGTTGCATCCTTGTGCTTGTTTTACAAGTACTTCAATGGAATGTGCTCTGATGAACTTGCTGCTTTAGTGCCCCCTTGACGTAAATACACTCAACCCATCCATTCACTGTGGAGGTCCCCAATCAAATAGCTTCTTTCCTCGTGCAGCTGGTCTCTGGAACTTCCTCCCTGCTCCCTCGACTCTACTGACATGCAGAAATTACAAACTAATGTAAACAGACATCTCGCTGCACAGCTCCCAACTTATGATGACCTCCAAAACCTACACCCTATTTTTCAGTAGCCCCTTACGTCTACAGTGGCAGCCTGTTTTGTTTGGGGTGAACTATGTTTAAAAAAAAAACATCTTTTGTTGAAAGTTTATAAGTAGAAGTACATGAAGCTCCTCTAACCCTAAGAAGACAGAAACTAGCCTTACAATATTATATAAAGCTAAAATCATGCCCACTAAACCCAGTGTACAATACCATATTCAAACCAAATTACAAATAACTGTATCAAAGGAAAAGAAATGCAATAAAACCTAACAAATAGAAGCAATAATCAAAGAAACCAACATCCCACTCAAAGTTGTTTTCCTTCTTTCGCCAGGTAAAAAAAAAAAAAATATTTAACGACATTTCGGGCACGTCTACTTCACTTATGTGTCACTATTTTGTTCATACAAGTGGAATTCTTGTTTTATACTTCACCAACAACATCTTGATAAGCAACTCACTGGTAATGTATGACATTTGTACATGCTTAAGTGGAAACAACATCAGCCCTAGTTAAATGGGAACGGTGGAGGTCTTGGACTGCCAAAAGTGTTCAAGTTGGTAAAGGATAGGCATCCAGCCGTAAAATTGCCTTTAATACAATGTCTAGTCGAAATACAGCAGGAAAAAAGAAAGGCAGTGCCAGTAGCACTAATGCTGCTGGTAATGTCTTGGGCTTCGTAGATCCCAGGATGCGTGGATCTTCAGGGCCTATGGATTCCATCAAGCCTTGCCAAAGACAGGAGTGGAGAGGAAGACTTAGATTTCGAGACTAGACAATCAGGCCCCACCCTCATCAGAGGATTAATTGTGGCCTGATTCAACAAATAAACCGGTTGATGATGATGATGATGATGATGATGATGATACCATCCAACCAAAAAAAACCATTGTGGGAAATAACACAACCAAAAGTAAACTTGGAAATGAATAAACTCAATAAAACTACCACACATCCTCTCATTTTTCATGAAAAACTAAATAAAATTTTAAGTTGTTATCCCAAATATATCGCTATATTTAAAGACGGATCTAAGAACAAGAACACAACAGGATGTGCAGCTGTACATGAAAACCAAATTATCCAACAACATCTTCCTAAAGAAGCATCTATGTTCAGTGCAGAATCCAATGCCATAGATTTAGCACTCAATATTATCTCTAGAGTAAAAAGAAAAACTTCATTATTCTTTCCGACTACTTATCAGTATAAACAATATTGAAAAATAGAAAACTGGATAATATATTTTGTTGGATCCCAAATCACATAGGGATTAGAGGAAATGATAAGGCTGACACTACAGCCAAAACCACCCAAGAAGAGCCCTCAACAACAAATTTAAATACACAGACGTCAAGACAAACATCCAAGCATATATCCGTAAGAAATGTCAATCTAGATGGAGCAGTAATACATTCAATAAATTGTAGATAATACAACTTAATCTAGGAGAATGGAGGCAGGGCTGTAGAAAGTCACGAAAGGAGGAAGTCATCCTCTCTCGACTCTGTTTTGACTACACAAAAGCCACACATTCATTCCTGCTTGACCAAAAGGAGCCACCATGGTGTGAGACTTGTCAAGTACCATACACAGTGAAACATTTTGTTAGAATGTGTTGATTTTACTCTTATGCGACGAAAACACTACAATGTTGGTACGATGAAGGAACAATTTCAAGACATCAGAGTAGAAATCATAATGTCATTTCTGAAAATAGTGGGGTTATACCCAAAAATCTAATATTTATAAGTTCAATAAACCAAACCTCCCTCAAAAAAAATTCATCAATTGTAGACTGTTTGCTCAAGAAATATACACATATAAAAGAAATTCATCCAAATCTGTTAAACATTTAAAAATATTATAAACCTCAAGCATGAAATCCTTTTACCGATATAAATGGAGTCGGCATTAAATAACCCAAAAGGGTTGACATGGCGTAAAACAAAACAAAACAAACTTAGCTGGATACTCTACCAGACCAGACTAGGTGAATTCTTGCCCTGAAATCCGGTAAGACCAAGAGACCAAATGAAAGATATACTATAACATGGTAAACTGGTCAATTGAGGAGAGGAAAACTAATGTTCTTAACTTTTTTACTAACTC
Source organism: Sepiola atlantica (assembly GCA_963556195.1). Classification (NCBI taxonomy): domain Eukaryota; kingdom Metazoa; phylum Mollusca; class Cephalopoda; order Sepiida; family Sepiolidae; genus Sepiola; species Sepiola atlantica. Next base: position 62,448,872 of record OY744550.1, read on the forward strand.
AACATTTGATAGATAAGGGAGAACTTTAGTTGAACACTCGGATATCTATGTATCTCATATAGAGATCAAGTGTTAGCCCCAGGAAGGGGCCCCTTGGTTTCTGAGAACTTCGACTGAAGTAAAATGAAAATAAGGGAAAAATATATTTATATTTTTATGTATTCATTTTTTATAAACCACAATGGTTTACATTATAGCTCAATGGTGCAATAATAGGGCTCTATTATTTTTAATGTTATGTAAACTTTAGTTAATATATATTTTCTAAATTATGATAACCAGTTTGCGCGCAAAAAGTGTAAGATAATGGAGACGGGTGAGAACTCAGATGTGGAGAAAATATATTTTGATTACAAGGTTATTGATGTTGTCCAGAAGTTTTGTTACCTTGGTGATACCATTGGAGCACAGGGAGGAGCCGGTGCTAGTGTGATTGCAAGAGTAAGGAGTGGATGAAGTAGGTGCAGCGAAATTCTGCCATTACTAACCAGCAGAGCATTACCCAATGCTTACAAGTACCACAAAAATTAAGTTGCTCTTAACTCCCTTTTCACAAAAATTGCAGGGAACTTATATATCAGATCCCATCATGAAGTATGTGGTTTCTACATTTTCATTAGATTATCAATTGGGATACAAGTGTGTTCTTTGGAATGAATGGGAGCATAATTAATTTTTTCTACAAAAGTGAGCTGAATTCTTGACATACAATGGAGATTTGCCTGTGAGTGGGTTGATTATACCTACCAGGAATCGACTCAATAGATGGCATGCTAAACCTCGGGTGCTGCCAATGGGCCTTAATGGAATACAAGTGCGTTCCTTATCCCGTAGCACCGTCAGAGTCTCATCGGTGGATACTTTCGTGTACAGACTCACTACATCTAGATTCACCATCTGCTTGGAATGAATGGGAACATTGTTGATTTTTTTCCATAAAGTGAGCTGAATTCTTTACATACGATGGAGATTTGCCTGTAAATAAAAAAAAATTAAAAAAATTTGATTTGGACCATGTAAAAACAGACTTAAACACAATTTGATAATATGGCAAAAATTCCATTCACTAAAGTTTTCAACTTGGATTTTTTTTGCGAAAGACAACTTAAGACCCTATATTAATTCCACCATATTGACGAGTGACCCTTTTTCTTTAAGGTGGGAGTGTTTTTCTATGCATACAGACACACAATATCGTGCACATTAAGTTGAAAAACACCAACATTAAAAAATAAATCGCCTGGCACTGAAAATAGTAACCTAACTTGAAGCAACCTGAAAAAAAACAAAAACAAAAAACTATTAATTAGAGAAAGAATTATAAAGAATTATAAAGAGAAACGATTAAATTCTGTTTTTAATTCTAATTTTATCAAAATGACCCAAAAAATAAATGAGTCATCACAAGTTGAAATGAAAGGGAACTTCACTATATTTACACATTTTTTCACACTAAACTCTAGGCTGGTTTGTGATGCCTAGTGTCACTGAAATACAAATTGCAACAAGAAAAAGTATTTATATGCAGATTATTTGATTTTATCAAAAACAAAATCTTTATTAATTTTAATTTTTTCTTTTACTCTTGTAGTTAATTCCGCAGTTGTTATATCTGCCTCGCATTCGTCATCACCTGTGGAAACCAATCCATTATCGTTAAAATTATCTTCCATTGTGACAACTTCTTCATCACCTACAGTTTCAGAATTAACTGACACATCCTCTGATATGGTAAGTATTGAGGTTCTTTTTTGTCTCTTCTTACATGTATAATAATAATAATAATAATCTTCTTTCATGTAGATCAGATGATTCTTGTGTTGGCATTAGTTTCCCCTGTGTTTTTATAGTTAGAAATCTTTCTGGAAAGACATTAAAGACATCGGGTACTTATGGGAAGGACCACGAGAAGGTTGCCAACATCCCTAAGTGAAAGTGGTACTGTGGAACCGACTGGATTCGAACTTGGAACACCCAGGTCTTCAGTTCGTGTCGTTATCCACTTAACCACCGTCACCTCCCATAATAATAATAATAATAATAATAATAATAGTAGTAGTAGTAGCCGTTGTTGTTACTATTGTTATTAATATCATTATTATTATTATTATTATTATTATTAATATTAATAATAATGTCTGTTAAATTTCTATTTACCGATATGTTTAAACCGTTGTATACCCATCTGCTGACAAAACAACTCAGACGCCGATGTTTATAAAAAAGGTTTATTTAATAAAAATGAGGGACAGTCACAGGAAAATATCAGAGAGACAGGTTACTTTCGTAGGCATGGGAGAAAGAAAGACACACAAGTGCCCCACCCTGTACCCCACCTCAATGAAAAAAGATAATTGATTCAGTTCAAAGAAGGAAAAATATTTATATAATTTGGATTAATCAGACTACTGTTCTCATCTTGAGTGTTATTCAAGGACCAATAACGCAGTGAATATAGTACAAAGTAAAATTCAGTTCTAAGTGACCGTCATCTGAAGGTTGAAGGTTCAATCCTCAGTGCAGGCGATACGAAGAATTGCAAATTACTGAAGACTTCTCCCGGTCATGGCTGACAGAACGAGAGCATGCTACCCTCATGGATTAAATAAAGGGTTCTGTTTGAAATTCCGTCCAGATTCCTGAGTTCGACAGAAATATTCCAGAATTCGACAAAATACACCTGAAGAAGGCCAGAGGTTCTAGCAGCCGAAACGTTGTGAGAATAACACTCAAGATGAGAACAGTAGTCCGAATAATCCAAATTATACAAATTATCAATCTTCATCTCAAAAATTCAGAAACAAGGAAAAAGCTTTCCATTTTTCTTTTCTTTTCATTCTGTTTATCTTGTCAGTTAAAAAGAGTAAAGATTTGTCAGTTTTTAAAGAAGTACATTTAGAATTTTATTTTTTTTTAAATTCGTTATTTACTTTTGTTTGCCCCAAACAAATGCTGGGTGCCCGACTGAACTCCAATCTCTGCCTCGAGGTGTAGAACAGTTGATGCAGCAGGGTTAGTTGGCAGGGAAAGGCCCACTGGTACTTATTTCATAACCTCGCCCTCCATCGAGGTAGAAAAAAAAACAAGCAGACTTTTAACTCATCTCCCACTAACGGGACTTTTAAATCACTTATGTCAACAGGCATTCTGCCATTTAGTACACCCCCCCAAAAAAAAAAAAAATATCGGGAGGAATTTTTCTTACCAAGAGGACTTTATCCACACCTCAACTTGTCAGATATTCCGCCATTTTTTTTTTTTTGTTAACAAACAATGAAAACGGCCTTACATAATTTTACAGACAAACATGAAACAGTGGCTTTTTCGCATTAACAAATAACATTTTTGACATAAAAATACAATTGTAGTTTCCATCTTTTTTTTTAACAACACATGAACAACAATATTAGTCAAGACAATCAGACCCACTCCCTGAGGCAAATACAATAACAACATATACAACACATAGGTTTCTTTTCTTTTTCTGATTGCCTTTTTTTTTTTAAGGTAAAGTGAAGAGGTTTCTCTCTCTCCGCTGCACAAATCATTGAGCTTTACTTTGTAATGCATATCGGTGTCCCTGTGAGGTGGGTTGGCCAGCCAAATGTTGGCCAATCATGTTGTCCTTTTATCTATGCTTCAATAAATGAAATAATAAAAAAAAACCCTCTGCTTACAACAACAACAAAAAGGGTTTATTCAAAAAGGTTTCCTATACCGTTTGGTATAGGTAGAAGAAAGTTGGACAGCGTCCGAGAGAGGAAGAGGAAAGTAAGAAGTTCTTAGAACTGCTGGAGGTCTATCAGCAAATATTTTCAGGCAAAGATAGTAGGTGCTGTGAGCGTCCAGTGGACAGGGAGGCAGGAGTCTCTTTGAGGCGATCCGTCTTGGCAGGTGCCAGGGAACCGTGTGGCGATAGTCTGCAATCTCCTAAGGGTGTTGAAGTAGTCATTTAGGGAAATAATGATATCAATGTGCCGTGCGAGCTGATTGGCCAAACCACCTCACAGGGACACTGGGAGCTCAAGTAGTCATTTAGGGAAATAATGATATCAATGTGCCGTGCGAGCTGATTGGCCAAACCACCTCACAGGGACACTGGGAGCTCAAGTAGTCATTTAGGGAAATAATGATATCAATGTGCCGTGCGAGCTGATTGGCCAAACCACCTCACAGGGACACTGGGAGCTCAAGTAGTCATTTAGGGAACTAATGATATCAATGTGCCGTGCGAGCTGATTGGCCAAACCACCTCACAGGGACACTGGGAGCTCAAGTAGTCATTTAGGGAAATAATGATATCAATGTGCCGTGCGAGCTGATTGGCCAAACCACCTCACAGGGACACTGGGAGCTCAAGTAGTCATTTAGGGAAATAATGATATCAATGTGCCGTGCGAGCTGATTGGCCAAACCACCTCACAGGGACACTGGGAGCTCAAGTAGTCATTTAGGGAAATAATGATATCAATGTGCCGTGCGAGCTGATTGGCCAAACCACCTCACAGGGACACTGGGAGCTCAAGTAGTCATTTAGGGAAATAATGATATCAATGTGCCGTGCGAGCTGATTGGCCAAACCACCTCACAGGGACACTGGGAGCTCAAGTAGTCATTTAGGGAAATAATGATATCAATGTGCCGTGCGAGCTGATTGGCCAAACCACCTCACAGGGACACTGGGAGCTCAAGTAGTCATTTAGGGAACTAATGATATCAATGTGCCGTGCGAGCTGATTGGCCAAACCACCTCACAGGGACACTGGGAGCTCAAGTAGTCATTTAGGGAAATAATGATATCAATGTGCCGTGCGAGCTGATTGGCCAAACCACCTCACAGGGACACTGGGAGCTCAAGTAGTCATTTAGGGAAATAATGATATCAATGTGCCGTGCGAGCTGATTGGCCAAACCACCTCACAGGGACACTGGGAGCTCAAGTAGTCATTTAGGGAACTAATGATATCAATGTGCCGTGCGAGCTGATTGGCCAAACCACCTCACAGGGACACTGGGAGCTCAAGTAGTCATTTAGGGAAATAATGATATCAATGTGCCGTGCGAGCTGATTGGCCAAACCAGCTCACAGGGACATTGATACGCATTACAAAATAAAGCTCATTTATGACTGCTACAATCTTCCTTTGCTCTTCTTTCTTTTTTTACAATAAGTTTCCCACCACATGTCTCGCGGATCACCCTTGATCAGAAAATCCCAACATTAAAATGCTAAGATTTCTGACTTATCCCAACTAACAACTACCACAATCATTAATTGAGCTAGCTTCATTTCTAACCAATTTCACAGTCTGTAACCATTAAACACTTTCCCCCAGTCTGCTACGCATTTATCCACTTTTCGGATACTTTCTCGCACATCCTCCTCTACCTTCTATTCCTAAACACAAGGTTCTCAGTCATTCTCCATCTGCCATTGTGTTGTAGAGTCGATTGCACATCCTGCAGTTTTTTAGGCAGGGGGAGAGGATAAAATGATGCAGTGCCTGTTGATATAAGAGATGATTTAAAATCCCTCTTAGTGAGAGCTGAGTTAAGTAAACCTGTTTTTTTTTATTTTTATTTTTTACTTTGATGGAACGGCGAGGTCGATTTCTTTTTCTGGTATGTGTAGTAAGTACACAGTTACTATGCACAGGGTTTCACTGCGTGAAGTCCCTAACCGTAATATTACAGTTACCAGATGCCTCTTTTCCCAGCATCCCACAGCAATACATGTCTTGTGTTTTTCCAAATCCTCTGACCAAGTCAATCACCATGACTTCAATGCAAAATTCCTCACTGCATTACCCATAACTTTTCAGTTCAGTGTTCCTTAACTACGACTCCTCCACCAACACGCAATGCACCATCAGTCCACAGGACTGCTCAACAGTTTGAGACCTTGGGAGATTCCTTAACAAGTCACATATTATGTAATACCTCTTTCATAAAATTTGCTGTCTTCCTAGTAATCCTACTCTTTGTCCTTTTCTGCTTGTCAACCCAAATGGGGGTGGGGGGGAGTGCCACCTTTCTGTACATTTGGGAGACCTCTATGCAGATAGATATTGTGAATTTTCCACCAATCTCCATCCTAGGCTTACATTCCCATGACGTAACTAAATGGCACCACCGCTCTCTGACCTCTTCCAGCCGTGGGGATTCTCTATACTGCCCTGTTGTACCTCGTCTATACTCTTATATCCACCTGTTGGGGAGTCACTCCACAAAGGTATATTATACTCAGCACAGGTGGGACAAAAAGCGATCACAAAATCATATCTTTTTTTATTACTACCTATGTTTTGAATTCAAAAGATTAAATTGTTTTAATTTTGTTATAGCAAAAGAAATAAATTAAAAATAAATAAAGCCGCCTCAGTCTATCAATTAACGCTGAGCCAATCTATGTCGTCTGCTTCAGTGAATTGTGAAACGGCAAAAATCTTTTTTGCATAAGTAAGTTAATTTGATTGAGTTTTCATAATCTCTCCTGCTTAGCTCAGTTGGAAGGGTTGAAGACTGGAGATCTCAAGTCAACGTTTCGATTCCCAGTTTCGGCGTCAAATTTCTTTATTGTTTATTTATGTATTATTTACTGTAAAATAAGTGGTCAAGATGTGCCCCAATAACCGAAGATATGGAAATTAGACAGGCAATATATTTCTTACGTTTACAAAAATTCTGACTGATGGACAGACAGACATCCAGACAAACAGAGAGAGAATGTGGAAATCACACAAGAAGAAACGGAAGCAAATAACTAATAACCATGTATAAACAACAGTATTGCTATTTTATATCTTAAATACCCCACAACATACAGTATACATTCATTTAAATGATAACCCTAACCCCTCAACATACTTAATATTTACAATCATGAATCTAAACACTGTAATCGACTTTTAATATCATATCAAGAAGAAGAAAAAAAAGCATGTTTTTTTTCAAGTGTGTTTAGATGTGATACCACAAAAAAAAAAAATTAGCAGCCCGTATGAGCCTTTTTCTTTCCTGCCTTGTTTACACATCTACCTATTCTCTTTCTCACTTTTCATAGCCTGTAATCATTTTCTTCCTTATCCCCGGAGTCAGACAAAGGGTTACACTCTCATAAGGTTTTTTGACCCCCTCCTTTACAGTGCACATGCATTTAAACCACTAAACCAAATCGCTTTCCGACACTGATGTTGTCTCATTCCCCTACAACCACCACCATTACTATTACCACTACTGCCGTCACCCATGTCCATCTTTACTCTTTCTCGCTCTCTGTATATATATATATATATATATATATATATATATATATATATATATATATATATATATAAGGTTAATACAACAAAAGATATAAGAGGCAACTAATATCTTTAATTAGTGAACATCCGGATAAAACTGAAGCTCAATATACTGGATAGAGCATTAATAGCAATAGATAAAGTGAAAGAATAGAATAAGGTGCGAATCAAATTTTATTACAGTTCAATGTTCAAGCAAAGTTCTTTAAAGTCCTTAACTCACGAATTTTCAAAGAAAATCTTCTCCCTAGAGGACCATTACCGCAATGACATTACTGCAGCTAATAGAATAAAACTTTGAAAATATATAAAAAAAATATATATAAAAATACATAAAGGTATATAAAACATCAAATATATCGGCCCAAAACATACTTTTTTGTAAACCTATACAGTTCATCCACGTCAACAAGCTTAAAATAGCTCCAGGCAAGATATCAAAGAGGTTGACTAAGAAATGATCCAAATGGTGAATGGTGGTCCAAAAATGCAAAAAGTTATCTAGGCGGGAAATTCGTTTGCTATCGATGCAGTAGATAGCAGTGAATTTGCATTTGACTCGTTCAATTATTTTGATAACTTTATTTGGCATTAAATAACCCATAGATGGTTGATATGCCGTGGAACAAACCAAACCTTAACATTCTCCGATGTATTGGGGGCGGGGAGAGGGTCAGTCCATAGTATCACTGGATAATAAAGCATTATCAAACGCGTCGAATTTCCCTAGAACCACGACCTCCTTAAGCAAGAGTAACCAATCCAATGTCCACCGATAGAGATTACCCTAACCAATAGAGATTAAACCTCACATAATAGAGGTAACTTTGAAGAGAATGAAAAATGGCAAGACGGTACATTCTTTTGGTATTGTTGCAAAAGTGCTGGAAGCATCAGAAAGCCTTGGTTGTCAGATAATGTCGGACTTGGCAAACACCATTATACGTGAAGAGAATGTGCCAGTGGACTGGCAAAAGAGCCATAAAGGCAAAGGTGACGCCCAGATAAGAAGCAACTACAGGGACCTAAAACTCCTTGAGCAAGCAATGAATGTTATTGAAAGAGTGGCAGACGGCAACATCGGAGAACAAGTTTGCATCAATGGAATGCAATTCGGCTTCATGCCTGGAAAAAGCATGACTGATGTTGTATTTATCCTGTGTCAGAGGCAGAAGAAAAATATTGGTGCAGACAAAAGGCTTTTAATGGCGTTCATTGATCTCGAGAAAGCTTTCGACAGAGTTCCCAGAGATGTACTATGGTGAGCGATGTGGAAACTCAGCGTAGAGAAATGGCTCATCTGTATTTACACCAATGCTAAGAGCAGTGTATGAGTAGGTAACGCATATACAGATAATTTCAGTGTAAAAGTCAGTCCATCAGGGCTTAATCTTCAGCCCCCCAAGGGAAATAAGATGATAAAATGGACGGTGATGATGACTGTTGTATTAATAATTTCTTTAAAGTTGTATCAGTTTTTTGCGAAGACACCTGTGGGTGTTACTTTACAACTTTTGAGAGGTGCAAAAACTATGGTAATGGGCAAAGGATGACAAGTATTAAGTTATAAAAATAGCCAGTTTTATTTGACCAGAAGGTACAGTTACAAAGTCACCGACATCATAGGGACGCTGATTTTAAGTGCCCGGTCGGCTTGCTTCTCCGTCATTGATGATCGACAGGTCTGGTCGCTTTTCTAAACAATGCTGGTCAGGTGTGAATGTCGCACTCAGATTTAAGCAGAGAGAAAGAGAAATTGTCCTACAAAAAAAGCCAGATAGATGGCATGTTTTATAGTCTTGTGGATTGTCCTGAAAATGAGACAGGTTACAAGTGTCTAGTCAGGAAAAAGGGGATGTTGCTTAATAGGCTCGGTTCAGGGCTAATTGAGTGTGATTACCTGGATGTAGTGGTAGAATTAAAAGGCATCTGAGCTGGTTGAATCAATGGCTGGACCAGTGGTGCGAGTCAACAGTCGGAGAGTAATTTAATATGGTCCAGGTTAGATCAGATACTACACTTTGATCGTGATGGTCAGTGTCAACTAATTGGCCTGAGAGGCAATTTTCTGTTCACTTGCTGCTGATTTTTGGCAAAAACAATCTTGAGTACCGTGATGGGCAAATCAAAAAGGAAAGGTGAAGGTCACAACAATTGTAGGTAGAATTCAATTCAATAAATTTGGCAAAAAATAAAACAGGCCTGCTTCAGTCGCGATGTAAGGGAAGGTAGAAATTTATGCAGAAGAGGATACAGTAGCCCAGCACCTGTTTAAATTTCGCCTTGAATTGATGCGTTGTTGACACATTTATTACATATCTTGGAACTCCATTCCAAGTTTCAGAGATCCTGGTTGAGAAATCGGCAGCGAAACAGTGTCTCACTGGTGTAGGAGTAAATAGTTGTTCCTGATGAAGATCATAATGGCCATTGAGGGGATAGTAGGCCAAAATGAGATCACTGCATAAATATCGGCGCTCAAGGGAGAAATGGTCAAGCTTCTCGAGTCAGCTTTCGTAAATTTAGTTAAAGCAGATCATTTTCCAAAAATTAAGGAAATATTATTTATATTTTAGGAAAATAGCCGTGAAATAAAAAGCAATTGAAATAACAGAAGAATTAAAGAAAACGCTAAAAGGAATTAGTAAAATTTTGACTATCCTAAAACAGGTTCATGTTCATACTTGTAGCGAGGTTGAAAGGGAGAACCGTCAGACTGATGACAAGTATCGAGCCGTGTTCGTGTGGTGACGGTGTTGCAAGGAAACAGTGGTGACACAATCCATTGTTTTTCATTTGTGTCTTAGAAGCATCGAACAGAGAGTTTTGTTTTTATGCTGATAATTTAGTGCTTGCCTGTGAAACAATAAAACGCTTACTTGTTAAGTTAAAGATTTGGATGAATGCTACGGAAAGTAAAGGTCAGAGAGTGAATGTTACCAAGACCAAAGGGATAATCAGTGGTTGTAGAGTCTGAAAGGCCCCGGAAAGAGGAAACTTCCCTGCTCAGTTTGCGGAAAGGAAGTTGAGTGCAACTCGATTTTTTGTGGTACTTGTAAGCATTGGATTTGAGAGAAAGAACGATAAAGGCCTCACCAAAGATACATCAGTTTGAGAGTCAATTTCTAAAAGCCAGCCAGCTTGTACAAGTCACTTTAAACCAAATATGATGATGATGGTGGTGATGATGATGATGCGGCATTGAAAATGAAATAAAAAATTTGTCAAGAAAAACAAGAAAATAAAACTTATAATAATTATAAAAAAATTTGAACCTCAAAATATAATTTTGATAATTTTATTTTGATTGTAGTGAGTTTTTGTCCGTTTTTCCACTTTTGTCCAACAATCAAAAATATAGCTGCCCAAAAGATGCTAAAATTAAAATAAATAAATTGAAAATAACGTTTGTCTTAATCAATGCGTGTTACAAAGTATGAAGGATGCACAGAAAATTAGGTAATTTTGGCAAGGTAAGGAAAATTAGGTAACTATGCAATTAATCAAAAAGTAGATTTTAAGACCGTTTTTTGCAGGGGATTTGGTGACACGACCGCCGCGCTATAGTTTTAAATAGGAGCCCCTCCTCTCCACCCTAAAAAATAATATTAAAAAATATTTACTGTTGTTTTAAAGAAAATAAAATAGATTTTTCTAGGTTAAGTGTTTGTCTTAAAAATATTATTCTTGCATTATCTTTTAACTCCATCATAATGCATTTCGGTTTCATTGTAAAAAAAAAGGTCAATCATTTTAATATTTTGTTAATAGCTGAAAAAAAAAATCAATTACTTTGTGACTGTTCGAATTTAAAAAGGAATTTGGAAGTATTTAAACTGTCGAATTGAAAGTCATTTCAACCGGCTTTAAAGTTCTTAGCCAATCTTCATGTATTAAAAGATTGAAAGTTCTAGAAGCTATTAACATCCAATCATTTTTAGTCAGTCAAAAGTCTAATTTTTTGGTGTGGTACCTACTTTTGCCTGACACGCAAGTATATCAGAGTTTGGTTGTTTTGTTTTACGGCATATCAACCCTTTTCAGGTTATTTAATGCCGAATGCAGTCATTTTGGTGAAAGTTTTTATGCTTCAAGTTCTTTATATGTTCAAATATTTATTGATGGTGTTTGGTTTGGTTGTTAAAGTATATTTGTTTGCTTCTCTTTTTTGCTTCTTTCCCCTTTTAATATCTGTTTCTATTTAACCCATAGTTGGGACCCTAACAGGTACTACCACTCCGGGTCAGGGTGGACCTGGGAGCAATGGTAATTAAGAGGAGGCTCCACATTCCCCAAAGTCCGTAAGCCGGATCTCACCATCGGATGTAGTTTAAGGTCATATCCAGGACCGGGAGTAGGGTAGGAAAAATAAAATAAAAAAGGGGAGGGAGAAAGGGAGAGGGGCTGTTGTTTTTGTTTTTGGTTTTGTAGAACATAATTAAGTTTTACAAAAAAAAAAAAAAAAAAACGTCAATGTAGGTGAATTTCGTCTCAGGGAGCTACAGGGCAGCCTGATCTGGTATCACCAGGTATATCAGAGAGTTTTCCTGTTAATTTATTTGGAACTGCTATATTTCACTTGTGTATGTCATCCAACAAGCACCCAATATTTTGTAACATTGATTCAGAGTGTCTCCATTTTTTTTGTACAATATTTGTGTGAATTTTTTCTCCATAGATTTGTTTTTACTGTATTCTCAGTTTTCATGAAAATAAATGGAGCACCGTGACCTATTTAATTTAACTTCCATTAGAGAGAGATTATTCTGGGATTTTGAGAAATTTATTTATTTTAAAGCTTTTTTAATGTGTGTTTTTTTTTTTGTTTCTTTTGAATAAATCTGTTTCTTTCTTTTAAACATTTAAAAAAAAAAAGAATCATAGACTTGACAATATATTAGGAATTAAAAAAACGAAACAAAGAAGGTCATATAGTATTATCAGAAACGTCAAAGGATGCCATTATCTCCATCTATAAATTTGTGTGTATGTAAATATGAATAAGTATGATTTGTAAAATTTGATTAATTAATTATTTAAAATATTTAATTAAAAAAAAATTTAATGGGTTATTACACTTAAATTTATTCATTAAATGCATCTGGTATTTGGGGACATATTTCAATCCATAAGGATAATTATCCATAAGGATAAGTCACAGAAAAAAATGTCACAGAAAAAAATGTCACAGAAAAATCAAAATTCATCATGGCCAATAATACAAAAACTTAGGGTTAGGGTTTTTAGTAGCTTTAAAAAAAAAAAAAAAATGAGACTTTAAAAGTTACCATATTAAAAGAAAGATACATAAACTGTGTTGCAGTATTCTGTTATTTTTTTCTTACTTTATTTGAATTGAAATATTAATTGGGTCATCTGCTCCAATTATTTTAGCGAAATTGAGGTCAATGTTTCGAAAAATGTTACATTTCTTTGTGTGTGTGTGTGTGTGTGTGTGAGTGAGAGATTTTATAAATTTTGCGTAAGAATAATTATTCGAGTTTTGATTAAATTAACTTTGTCGAATTGAAATAAATGTATTTATTTCTTTGTGAAAAATAAAAATAAGTTGTTTTGCATTTTTTATTTAATGGCGTAATGGTTAGGGTGTTCGCTAACAGCCGGGAGACCGGGGTTCAATCCTTGGTCAAAGTCATACGAAAAACTTATGCAATGGTACTTGATGTCCCCTTCCTAAACACTCAGCATTATAAGGTTAGGATCAAGGGTAAGTGGAGTAAACCTGGGAAAGGAGTGGTGCCCTCCCCTACATCGAGGTGTAATAGTTAATGAAAACGGAGCCTTCAGGTCGCCCTCAACTATGGTTGATCCATTTATTTTATTAATGGAAAAAAATATTCTGGATGGAATAGATGGAAAAATGAGATAATCTGTACAAAGATGCTCGGAAAATTAGGCAATTTTTGCAAGGTAGGAAATAAATATCGATTAAAAATAGATTTTAAGACCTTTCTTGATGGGGATATAGTTTTAAATGAGGGCTAAACACTCGGCATTATAAGGTGAGGTCATGAGTAAATGAAAAGAAGTGGTGCCCTCCCCTACATCTGTGTAGTGGCCAATAAAAAGAAGCCTTTGGGTTGCTCGCGACTATAGTCGATCCATTTATTTTATTGGAAAAAAAAATCCTGAGATCAAGTCAATTTCAAAATATGCCTTCTATTTTGCTTATGTTTGGATAGGTGTGACATTTGAATGACGTCAGATAATGGTGTCATGCGAAACACATCCCTTTCAACTGCTAGCAATTTTCTTTTTTACATTCGGTAATACTTGGTGAGGTATTCACCCTGAACAGGGGTGAGCTGGCTTCCACCAGAGGAGGAAATTTCGGTACTTTCACAGATTAGGACCCACCCTAACTTTGACCCTAACCCTAACGACGGGGTCAAAGTTAGCGTGAGTCCTAATCTGTGAAAGTTCCGAAATTTCTAGCGAATATCAAATTTGCATGTAGTCCCCAACCGCATGTATATCCCAGTGAGAGAGATGACATACAATGCCTGGCATTTTTAAATGGCCACCCATCTGGTACTGACCAGGCTCAACGTCGCTTAACTTTGATGATCTAATGAGAAAGGGGGTGTCAATGTGATTGGCATAATTGGGTCAACGTGATTGGCATAATTGGGTCAATGTGATTGGCATAATTGGGTCAACGTGATTGGCATAATTGGGTCAACGTGATTGGCATAACTGGGTCACTGTTAATAAACTTGCTCTGAGAATTTTCACATAATGAAACTGGCAGTGGAGTCTGACATTGTTTGATATTTCTCATAACAAACAAGATGGAGATTACATTACCACGGGACTGCTTCCCTGCAAACTACAACATGGTCATCTTTAAATCGAATGCCAATAAATACTTGGTCATAAACTGCCTTAGACTTATACTTAGGTAATCCCATGTCCTTAGGTGTATAAGATC
>OY744550.1:62468127-62500627 GCA_963556195.1 Sepiola atlantica
AAGCTTTGATATATTTACACATGATGCATATATTGTATACCAAAAACCACATACATTGATAAAGTAGTTTTTTGTTGTTTTTTTTTTTTACAAAAGAAAATCAAATTTTAATCAGTGATCTATCGACGCCATTTTGGAAATTGTGGTTGCTGGACAAAGGAGATAACTCCAAAACAAAAATGGAAAAGATTTAAAAATATAAAAAAATAAAAAAATATTCTCATACAAATCCCGTGAGTCAATATTTATGAGGGGCGTATATTTGGCTGTTACTGTTTTGAGAGTTAATTATGTGTCGTCTAGAGAATGTTGAGGAGAGAAAATGGGTTTAAGGGTTATACTTATGAAAAAATAAAAAGGTTAAAAAACACATTAAATTCAAATTCAAGGCCTGGATAAAAGAACATTAAATAAATCCAAAAGGAATTTAAATAAAGATTTAACCCGGGTCAGGTCCTGGCAGCTTGTCAATTGGTCTAAGGGCAGTAACTCTGCAGGGTTCTTGAATGATTTTGTATTCGGGATTTAACATTAACTAAGGCATAGTTAAGGTTTATGGGAGTAATAATATTGGTATATTGATTAAGTCTGGTTTAGAGAGAAGAGCAAGGATTAGGTTGGCAAGATTGAATCTGTTTAAGAGATATAGGAGGTTAACATTTTAACTAAGATATAGTGAAGACTTATGGGAGTAATAATGTGAAGTGGGGGTGTTACCCTTTTAATAACTGAAAACATTATTATTGGAAAAGTTATTATTTCATAATTACATGGTGTAAATTATTGGTCTTAAGTAGTGGTGTGGATATGGGCCGATTAAGATATTTATTCCTATTTTTTTTATTTATATTTATGAGGGGTGATAGCTGGGAGTATTTTTCAGAGTGGAAGTCTGTATTTAGTGGGCAATTATGGAGTTATGTATTGGGCAGATGGGGGGGTGCTAGGCCTTTATGTGTATCGGTAAGTCCAATTTATAAGTAGTGCTTGTCTCCTTTAAAAATTTCATCTCTAATATTTAAACAGATTGTATTTGTATCAATAATAGCCCTTAATATATGGTATTTCTCTGAATCACACAGAGGACATCTATTTATGGTCTTCTCTCAAGGGTGTCTTTTCATCTTTAAGTTGCTATATCCGGGTCGCAAGTGCCGTATTTTCCTTACAAATCTGAAGGTGTTTCTGTGTGCGTACAATCTTTGTTTAATCTCTTAAAACTTGGGAATATTTCTCGGGAATCTGGACGGAATTTTGAATGCAATTTAATCCACGGGGATAGCATGTTCTAGTTCCATCAGCAGAAGTATTCAGTAATTTGCAATTCTTCATATCGTTCGCACCGAGGATTGAACTTCAACCTTCAGATAACTATCACTTAGAACTGCATTTTACTTAGTACTATATCCACTGCGCCACGGGTCCTTGCGGACAGTTCTAGTATGAATTTTGGGAGCCTTAAACCTATTCTTGTTTTTTAATGTGTAGTCTTACTACTTATCGTAATATATCACTTCTTTTATTACTACATAATGATATTGATGATTACACTCAAGATGAGAACAGTAGTCTGAATAATAAAAATTATACAAATTATCAATACTTATCTAAAAGATTCAGAAACATAAATTTTACCAATTTTGAAAGTTCTCTTTTTGGTAGTCAAAGAAAATTAGTTTTTGTGTAATAAATTTCTTTCTTAGTAGGAATGTTACTAAAAATTATATCTTGACTACCAAAAAGAGTATTATATTTCTGAATTTTTGAGATGAGGATTGATAATTTGTATACTTTTGGTTATTCGGACTACATTTCTCATCTTGAGTGTTATCATCACAACGTTTCGGCCGCTGTAACCTCCGGCCTTCTTCACGTGTATCTCTTCGAACTCGGGAATATTTCTGTCGAACTCGGGAATCTGGACAAATTTTGAACGCAACCCTTTATTTAATCCACAGGGGTAGCATGCTCTTGTTCCGTCAGCCATAACGGGGAGAAGTTTTCAGTAATTAGCAATTTTTCATATCGCCCGCACCGAGGATTGAACCTTCAACCTTCAGATGACTATCACTTGGAACTGAATTTAACTTAATACTATATCCACTGTGCCTGGGTCCTTGCGGAAGAAGGCGAAACGTTGTGCTGATAACACTCAAGATGAGAAATGTAGTCCGAATAACCAAAATTATGCAAATTATCAATCCTCATCTCAAAAATTCAGAAACATAAATTTTACCAATTTTGAAAGTTCTCTTTTTGGTAGTCAAGAAAATTAGTTTTAATTTTACAAATTTCTTTCTTAGTTACTAAAAAAATTTCTTAATAGGAATGTTACTAAGAATTATGTCTGCAAAAATATTTTTAATGAGTAAAGCATATGTATTTATTATTATTTATTTTGTGATTATTTTTTTCTTGTCTTTTTTCTTTCAGCAATATTAGAAGGATCTGAGTCGAAAGGTCCATCAATTAATAGTGGCCTCGTCACACCACCTGTACACAATGACTACAGGATGCAAAGTCCATACAATAGTCCATTTAAATTTAATTCAGATAATAACTGGATGCTTGGAGAGGTAAGTGTGTGTATATATATATATATATATATATATATATATATATATATATATATATATATATAATGTATATATTGAATGTTTTTATTAATTAATCAAGTCGCTGTTCTACTTCTGCTTTAAAAAATCCCGTCAGTCGTGCTGAATTTTTTGTACTGAAATCTGACAAAGAAACGTTTTGGTAATCATCAAAAATAACAAAAAGAAATGAACAATAAAATATTTCCAAAAAGTCTTGGAAACGATCGTACGCCAATTGCTCATTGGTTTTGAATTCTTGGAACAATGTTCAAATTATATTAATATATATATATATATATATATATATATATATATATAAAGCAATCCAACAAAAGATATAAGCGTCAACTAATATCTTATAATTAGTGAAACATCCGGATAAAAAACTGAAGCTCAATATACTGGATAGAGCATTAATATTATAATATAAAATGAAGTAATAAAATAAGGTGTCAATCAAATTTTATTAGAATTCAAAGTTCATGCAAAGCATCCTTAAGTCCTTAGCTCATGAGTTTTCAAAGATAATTCTTCTCTTCAGAGGACCATTACCGCAGTTATACTACTACAGGCAATAAAATTACGCTTTGAAAATATATAAAATTATATACACAAATATATAAAAATACATAACATCAAACATATCAATCCAAAAACATACTTTTGTTGAATCCATACAGTCCATCCAGGTCTAAGGACTTAAGGATGCTTTGCATGAACTTTGAATTCTAATAAATTTGATTGACACCTTATTTTATTACTTCATTTTATATTATAATATATATATATATATATATATATTAAAATTTGTTTTAACATAATTCACCCCGTTAGGGTTAGGGTTAGTGTGTCATCCTAAGTTGTAGCGAGATGTTTATTTACATTAGTTTTAAACTTCTGCATGTCGGTACAGTCGGGGGAGCAGGGAGGGAGTTCCAGAGGCCGGCAGCCAGCACGAGTAGAAGGCTCTCTGGCATCTAGGGACCTCCAGAGGGAATGGATGGGATTTAGCTGATTGTCAAGTTGGTCTAGTGTATTTACGTCGAAGAGGCACCAGAGCAGTCAGTTCATCGGAGCACATTCCATTGAAGTATTTGTAAAACAAGCACAAGGATGCAACATTGCGGCGATGGGGCTGGAGCTTGGTTGACAGTGAGGGACCTATTAAGTTGGCGACTCTTTTTTGGACCTTGTCTAAGAGGGAGAGACTAGTGGATGATGCACCAGCCCAGATGTGGCAACAATACTCCATGCATGGGCGGATGGTGGCTTTGTAGAGATACATGATAATGTCAGGTGTGAGAAGTTTACTAGCATGGTAGAGGGAGCCTACCTTCTTTGCTGCAGCCTTGGCAATGTCTTCAATGTATTTGTTTCAATTCATGTTGCCTGTGAAGGTTAGGCCGAGGAATTTGAATGATGAATTCTCAGGTAGGGTGTTATTTGCCATGACAATCGGTGGTTGGAGAGGTTTCTTGTAGTTATTGAAGGAAAGTAGCTTTGTCTTTGTGGCATTAAAAGTTACCAACCATTTTTTACCCCAATCCACTACAGTCTGGAGGTCATTTTCTAAGGATTCAGCCATTGCCTCGGATATGATCGGGTCTGTTTTGCCCACATGACGAGAGTAAAGGGTGGTGTCATCAGCAAATAAACTAATCTCAGACCTAATGTCATCAGGGAGGTCGTTTATGAAAATCAGGAACAATAAAAGTCCAAGAATAGATCCTTGGGGTACACCAGCATTTATGTTATGTTGCTTAGATGAACGGTCATCGAGGGCAACCTGGATCTTTCTTTTAGTTGGGAAAGATCTAATTATATTAAATAGTTGCCCAGTAATATCGTATGAGCATATTTTTAGGAGAAACCCTTTATGCCATACCTTGTCAAAGGCCTTGGATATATCAAGCGCTACCACCCTAGCTTCACCTGCCTTATCGAGTGTATGATACATGCGTTCAGAGATGACCGTCAGGATATCCGCAGTTATATATATATATATATATATATATATATATATATATATATATATATATATATATATATATATATATATATTATTTGTAGTCAGACTTTCAATGTTTAATCTCAATAGATATTTATTTAAAATTCCAGAGCATGTATAAATAAACAATGAAATGCAGATTCCAGCGACCATATATCTTTATTTATTAGTGAAGAGAGGTTAATTCTTTACGGTCGTTTCATCATCTATTCAAACAAACAAAGTATACAAACAAAGTATCTTGAATTTTCCAAAATAATGATTCATCAGAAGAAAAGAAGAAAAAAACTTACATTTGTAAACATTTCTATTCATTATTTTCAAAACATTCCGTGTTTATAGTCAAAAGTAGCTTGTTTGTCTGGATAGATGATGAAACAGGCGTAGAGAATGAACCTCTTCACTGATAAATATAGATATAGTTGCTGGAATCTGCATTCTATTATTTATTAGTATTTTGACAATGTAAACTCATTTTTCAAATGAAGTTCGCAATAACGAACATACACAAAGGTATCATAGGTGTTTACAGCTGTTTCAAAACAATGTTTATTTTAAGCCATACAGTGAAAAACACAAATAAACAACAGTGTCCAAAATAAGTTACAAATAAAAAAATAGGTATATTTGATATTTTATTTTTATGTTTTCGTAACAACGTGTTTGGGTTTCTTTCCAAACAAGCGGTCGCCGTGTTTTCTTGTTTAAGCTTTCCTGCGCCACTCGGCATTTCGGCCTAAGTGTCTGCCTTTCGGGCAAAGTGTAGCTTCTGTTGTGTGATTTTAGGAGTAAAGCCATGTCTTTTGTACTGTCTTCACCCCTATTCTCTATGGGTTGTGAAGTAAATTGACCTCTCGTTTTTAGTCCATTGTCATCTTATTGTTACTCTTTCCGTTTCTCCTTCTAAAACCTTAAATGAGTTGAGGAGGAGGGGGAGGAGGAGGAGTAACCAACTGTCTTTTCTTCTCACTAAATTAAGTTTAATATATTCTTCACATTGGAAATTAAATCGCTTTTTTTTTTGTTTTTCTCTTTTTAGAAAACATTCATAACTGAAAATATTTACATAAATGTAATTTGAAACAAAAAATATTCTTAAGATGTGTGCATTCAATATGCATGTTTATCAATGAAAATACTATTTCAGACTTAAGCATGACAGACCACTGAAAATGCTATTTCAGACTTAAGCATGACAAACCAACGAAAATGCTATTTCAGACTTAAGCATGACAGATCAAAGAAAATGCTATTTCAGATTTAAGCATGACAGACAACTGAAAATGCTATTTCAGATTTAAGCATGACAGACCACTGAAAATGCTATTTCAGATTAAAGCATGACAGACCACTGAAAATGCTATTTCAGACTTAAGCATGACAAACCACTGAAAATGCTATTTCAGACTTAAGCATGACAGACCAACGAAAATGTTATTTCAGACTTAAGCATGACAGACCACTGAAAATGCTATTTCAGACTTAAACATGACAGACCAAAGAAAATGCTATTTCAGATTAAAGCATGACAGACCACTGAAAATGCTATTTCAGACTTAAGCATGACAAACCACTGAAAATGCTATTTCAGACTTAAGCATGACAGACCAACGAAAATGTTATTTCAGACTTAAGCATGACAGACCACTGAAAATGCTATTTCAGACTTAAACATGACAGACCAAAGAAAATGCTATTTCAGATTAAAGCATGACAGACCACTGAAAATGCTATTTCAGACTTAAGCATGACAAACCACTGAAAATGCTATTTCAGACTTAAGCATGACAGACCAACGAAAATGTTATTTCAGACTTAAGCATGACAGACCACTGAAAATGCTATTTCAGACTTAAGCATGACAGACCAAAGAAAATGCTATTTCAGACTTAAGCATGACAGACCACTGAAAATGCTATTTCAGACTTCAGCATGACAGACCACTGAAAATGCTATTTCAGACTTCAGCATGACAGACCACTGAAAATGCTTTTTCATATTTAATTCTGACAGACGAACGGACGGACGGACCCTCTGATAGAGATGTACAGATGAAAAAAAAAAGAAAAACTAAAATGATTTTTGTTTGTTTTTTCTCATAATTTTAGATAGGTGATATATCACTTGGCAGTCTTTTGGGTGATTCACCAATCAAGAAGAATTCTGATGTTCAACTTCATGCGATCAGCACAGGTAATAGCAGCAGTAGCAGCAGCAGCCTTACTTTAAACAGTCTCTTCAATGATTGGTCACGTGATTCTTCGACATCAAGGATGGACGTAAGTCAATGAGAAATTCTATTGATATTTTTTTTCAAAGTCATTAGAAACATCTTATCTTATTTATTGGAAATTTATTTAAAAAAACAATCGATCAATGGTAAATAAATAATAATAATCTGTAGGTCACGAAGAAACAGGAAATACACACGAGAAGTCTTAGGCGTTGCGGGATAACATCATAATAAACATGGCGTTGCCTCGGATGATGGCTACGGAGATGCGCTGGGACTTCCAAGTAGTCTCTCAAGGCTCATTCCTACAAGTGGCTACCATCCGTCTAATGTCTCGTATTAATGGTAAAGTGTTGAAACTGAGGACCCCTGACGTTTCGACTGAGATGGACTAAATAATTAAACTGTCAGTTAGGAAGTTGTATTTGTCGGGTATTTTTTCTGATTTCTGCAGAATTAGCTGCGCTGCCGGGATAGACGGTGTGAAGGGGTCAGAGCAAGTGGTGTCATATATGACATTTTATTATACACCAATGTGTAAACAAGACAAGTGTATGATTTGATTGATGGACACGATCACGGAATTTGTTCCAGACGTACGATCTGGTGCTACCAGATCAGGCTGTCTGAAGATATCGGCTTCCCGACCAAAGATGCACCAAACATTGATGTTATTGTTTTTTCTGCAAAGCTAAAAACGAAAACAACATTTTTCCTCTAAAAACAATTTTATTAATATAGAGACTATTGGTTAATAGACATTTATCAGGTCGGAATCGGGGACCTTTTAAAATTTCAACGCTGGTGTGAGCGTGATGTGGGGTCATTTTTTTTTTTTTCAAACTTTGTTAGAAAATTGTTTTAATAATTAATTTTTTTCAAAATAAAACTTGAATGAGAGCACTTGTTTCATAATTGCCATCATCGGCTGTCAGGAACCTAGTTGATGCCGATTGACTCAGATTCGCCATCGCCCTGTGCACAGTTTCTAGAGTTTACAGTACTCACAGGTGCCGGTGTTGTTAGCCGGTCGACGTATATGGACTCTACACCCTTTCATGTAGAAGGAGCACCGACAGATTTCCTAGGCACAGTGCTCGCAATGATATCGTCTGACAGTCCTAGACATCGCTGGCTTCTAGTTGATCCTCGAACCAGTTGACCTCGACAGAGGGGATGGCAAATTGTTTTAATGATTTATTTGTTTCTCCTTTTTCAGTTGGACACCACTCTTCAGATGATTATGAACGAAAACAGTATGGACTATGTGAGCAAATTTGCAGAACTTGCAGAGAAGGTCGCCGCATCTGATGCAACTGTCGCCAACAGCAATGCTGCAGCTGCAGCCGCCGCAGCTGCGGTACTTGCAGCCAAAACTGCTGCAGAAAATAACGACGGAAATGCGCAGGATAATGTTAATTGCACCGATGCAGAGGATTGCATATCGGATTTAAATAGCAATTTCCATTGATCCGTTTGTGAACCATCCCATTTCCAAATCCGTTTTTATCTCGAGGATTGATTAGCTTGTAGAAATTTAAGTGAAATTGTTGCCAGTTACGGAAGGACAACACGTATTTGTCTTCATGTTGAATATAAGTTATTTCTTTTAATTTTCTTATTAAATTTTTCATTTGATGAGTATTAAATATTGACTTTAAACAAAGAACACAATTTCTTTCTCATATTATTATGCTTATAACTTAAAGCTACTTATATTTTGTTATTTATTTATTTTAACTTTTCAAACGGTTACATAGGTAGGTAATGATAACAGAATTACTATATCTAGTTGGTCGTTCTTAATATAATCCATTTTTGCGTATAACGATGTCCGTTACTCAATCTTATTTATAAGTTATTGCATTGAGTAGTCTGTGTTCAGCTGTCTAATTGGTTGAGCTAGAACAAAATAGATAGAGATCAGAAACCAGAGAGTTGGTATATAAACAGGCTGGGATGCTCCATTATGCTTAGATTGGCAAGTCCATTTTCTGCGTTTTGATGGGTTGGCTTGAGTGAATACTCTATCAAATAAATATTACTTCATTCAAGCAAGAGATTTTTTTACCAACTGGATGGCAGTTGGAGACCTTTCACCGATAAGGGCCATTTTGATTCTTCATAAGTTAGTTTATAAGTTTTTGTTTTTTTTTAAATTTAAGATGTCATCAACCAGAAATAAAAGAAGAAATTCTTTATAAGTCTTAAATCAGCTGCAAGTCTGTTGTTCAGTAAATGAGTCCCATTTGTAAGCTCTAAAAAAAATAAATCTCGGTTAATAGTTTTTACACAATATCGAGAAATCCTGATTTCTTATATATAATTGTATCACAGTCCATAGTTTTCTTCGAGTTGTATTAGCTTTCTGTTCTAGCAACTAGGTTGCATATTCATAGATTGCATCTAGAAAAACAAACTTAGGATGCTCCCTATAAATATGGCCCCTAATTCACAGTAGCCCTTATGTCTCACTGGCAATGTGCCGTGTTTCGGGTGAATAAAAGTTAAAACAATTTTTTTTTTTAAATAGTGCAGTGGTTATTAGCAAAGCATTTTTTTTTTTAAAGTAATAATAACAATAATGAAATCATTGTGCAGAGTGCTCGGGTGGTGCACTAGAACGCATCAAAAGTGCATATATAGTGCATAGAATAATGTGCAATTGTTGGGCAAATGAACAGGCATCGTTGGGGCCAATTTCAGGAAACGTGAGGGTCTTTAAGGGATGCAATGTAATGCAATTTATTTTGGGTTGAGAAAGTGAAACTGTACTGCCCTCTACAGGAATTGAACTCACAGTTGTCACATTAAGAGAGTTTTGTGTTTATTACATCCTTCTTCTCCCCCCCCCCCTCCTTGTTCCACTCCTCCGACCACTTCTTGTTGCATTCACATCTTTATTACATCATGTTCGGACGGACGGAAAGATGCATAGACATGCACACGTATATTCATTAATTAAATATAAACAACATTTTAATAAAAATAATGATGAAATCATTGTGTAGAGTGCTCAGATGATGCACTAACCCTAACCTCTAACCCTAACCCTAACCTCTAACCCTAACCTTAACCTCTAACCCTAACCTCTAACCCTAACCCTAACCTCTAACCCTAACCTTAACCTCTAACCCTAACCTCTAACCCTAACCCTAACCTCTAACCCTAACCTTAACCTCTAACCCTAACCTTAACCTCTAACCTTAACCTCTAACCCTAACCTTAACCTCTAACCCTAACCTTAACCTCTAACCCTAACCCTAACCCTAACCCTAACCTCTAACCCTAACCCTAACCTCTAACCCTAACCCTAACCCTAACCTCTAACCCTAATCTCTAACCCTAACCTCTAACACTAACCCTAACTACAGCTCATCAAACGTGAATGTATAATACACAGGATGATGCTCAATCGTCAGGGGAATGAACAGCGTATGCATCATGAGGGTTGTAGGGGATGCAATGTCTCGGCAGCCAACAACTGATGTAGCCAGTTTGTTCCATGCTTCATCAATTCTGAGCATGAAAAACTGTTTCTGAAAGTCACGAAGCACAGTGTTCACAGTTCTGATGGAGGGTATAAACTTGGTTGCACGTCTCTGAACGGTTTCCTTTTTTTTTTTTTTTAGCTTATAACAAATAGGTTGTGAAAATGGTATTAATATATAAAACACACAAATAAAATAAAAAATTCTGTTTAATGAATAGAAAAGAGTAAAAAAATTGAAACTAATCTTATAAAAAAATATTTAGAAATGATACAATAAATTTAACATATTTTTTTTTAATGACTCTCAATAATTTCTCTTTTTTGAGAATTTCTCCTTATAGAGAACGACCTGTGTTTCCGTGACTTTGCGTTCGGGCACCTAAGAGTTAACGAGGCGAAGACTGCCAGACGATAAATTCAAGAAAAGTTGCAAATAAAAAAAGTTAGACAAAGAAAATCAAACTAAAATACATAATGAACAAACCATAGCTAAACAACTGTTATTAATTAGATGTTTATTTTTGTTTGCCAAAGGAACCATTGTTAAGCAAATGAGTTTAAATAATTTTTTTTTTTTTTGTGCAGCAAAAAGTTTCAAAAAATGATATATTTTTTTTAATATAAAAAACAACAAAACAACTGTTTTTAGCTAATTTCTTTTTTGCTTTTTCTGTTTTTTTTTTCTTAACATTTTCTGAGTTAGGGTTAAGGTTTAGGGTTAGTTATTCGCTAGAAGTGACCGTTGCTGACAGAACTCAATGAGTCCTTCAGGAGATTCAACGCGCTGACACAGCTTGTAAAAATTCATTTTTTTAACGCGCTGTAGATCCTAGAAATTAATTTCTTCTAAAAGTTATCGTCTGCTTGGAACCTGATTATCTAATGCCTGATTGTTAATTTAGTTTTGTCAATTCTTGGGCGCTTCCGAGGCCTGCCCGAACATTGACGACGCAAAGTCATGGAAACGCTGGTCAGTCTCTATAAGAGTACCAAAAAAGAATATGAAACATCTTTTAAGTAAAAAAAAAAAAAGAAAATTGCTCATAAATTATTAATTTTCTTAACTTTTTCATTTATTTTTCATTTATTTTTGATTATTGACTTTGTTTATTTTTTTTCTTTATTCAATCTGTCTATTTCATTCATTTCATATGAATCAGACGATTCTGTTGTTGGCATTGGTTTCCCTGATATCTTTCTAGTTAGAATTCTTTCTAGAAAGACATCGAGTATTTATGAAAGGGACTATATGATGGTTGCCAATGATACTGTGGAACCGACTGGATTCGAACTTGGAACACCTAGGTCTTCAGTCCGTGTCGTTATCCACTTAACCACCGTCACCTCCCAGCAATCTGTCCCAATGGAATATTACACATGTAGGATATTATAACAGGAAATATAGCTAATTAGTGAGAGTATTTATTTACTCCTCTCCAGGAGGTTAGGCACAAGGCCAGTTTTATCTTACTCCCACAAATAAGATGTGACCCTAGGTCGGGAAAGTGGGGTTTAAAAAGCCAGCGCCCGAGAAGGTGAGCACTCTGGCCATTAAAAATTGCCTGGGCAGCCTCGTCGGCATTCCCCGGTAGGGGCACCTCAGGCAGTAAGCAATAAACTTACTCCTCTCCAAAGAGGGGAGGCGAAGCCTGGGAGGGTGAACCTCCCAGAACTGATCAGGACAGACAACCCATAGACCGGTGTAAATCAAACCCCGAAGGCCAAGACAATACCAGTCTATGGGGTGCAGTATCCATCGGAACAGATACTAGCACAAATAATATATAAACTAGCTTATGGAATTGGTGAAAAAGAATATATCAGCTTTGTGTGTGTCTTGAGTAGTTTTGACTTTTAGCTAGACATACACACACACACAAAGACAACTTTTCCTTAGAAGAAGATGTTCATGGATCTGCATTAACAATTAAGTGTTTGCTTTGATACGTGTACAAAGGAATTGCTCTACAAACGGCAACAACAATTCACGTCTGTGAGAGAAATGAAATGAAATTAGAAAGTTTATCAGCAATTGTCTGGTGCCTTCCTCTGGGAAAATAACAGATACGTTTCCATGGTTACATCTTTGGATCATCTTGGCATTTCATTGTTTATCACATATTTATGTTAACATCATAGTGTTTTATTTTTGTGGAGACTTTGAGAAGTTGATATTCAAGTATCAGTAATGTAGGAAAAGATTTTGGTAATTTAAGAAATAATGTTCCAGTTATAAGCTACATATAAAAAGTATTTTTCCTTCTGTTATTGTCATCCCATTTTTTTTATGAGACGAGGAGAATGTGGTTTAAGCAAAGTAGTTCTTCAGTTCTCAACTGTGTTCAAAAAATTATTTTTGTTGTTGTTATTTTTCCCATTTTAAAAGACATTCATTTGAAGACTTAAAAAAAAAAAAATTGTTTTTGTATAAAATTGTAAATATACGTTTTATTAACCATTCACCAGAAGAAACAAATTGTAAATTTTTTTTCTGTTATGGACAGTTTTTTTTTTTCTCTCTTTTTCACTATTTTTTTTTTTTTTTCATTTGTAACAATTGTCTTCATTTTTACATATAAAGCCTTCCTATTTAATTTTTGATTAAATTTTATGCCTTGATAAAGTCCTGTTTCTTATGGACTTTTCAGTTTATAGAAATTCTAGGAATTAATTAAAAAAATTTTTTTTTTTTTTTCCGTTCCTATTAAGAACAAAGTAATCACCAGATCCACCACCCACCCTAACCCTAACCGAGGCCTACGTAAACTAAGGCCTGTTAACTGGAAAATGACGTCATGATGTATAGTTACAAACGAGATCTGTCGAACTGTCATACTATGGGCATTTTGATCCCTCCCTTCACTTAAAAATTCATCAAATTTAATGAGATCAACCAATTTTAATGAAATTTTCAGTATTTATTAATTAACGATCTCGGAATATGATTGACCCATTACTTTATTAGAAATCCTAATGCAAATGTATTATTTTGTGTAAACAAAAACATCTTTACTAAAGTTATATCACCGGGTACTAAAAGAAACGCATAAATGTATTTTTTATGAAAAAAAAAGCATTGTAGATGTTAACAATAAAAAAAATCTTTTAAAATATAGTTCTCATATATTACAAAAAAAAGCCCTAACTTCTGTATTAATAAGATTAATATAACTCGAATAAAAATTAAATCTTGAATTAAATAATAACATTGCAGAAATAATACGACACGGTTTTCTAATGTTTGCACATATCTAATAATATAAATAATTCAAAATAATTAATTAATAAAGAAAGTTTATTGAAATGAATTACAATTTAATAATAACTGATGTTTTAAAAAATAAATCAAACATAGATTGCAAATTTATTAAAGTAACACAAAATCAATAATTCAAGATTAATAGAACATTTATTGAAATAAATTAAAATGTGTGTTTTTTTTTTTGTTTTTTTTTTGCAAAACGAAGTTTTTTTTTTTTACAATATAGTTAAAATTTGTAATAATTTAAAACAGTCATTTTTTTTTTATGGGGGGAGGGGTATTTTAGATGAAATTTAGTCTAAAATTGTATTTTTTATCTCAATATAAAATTTTAATTTACTTTTTTAAACTTTAATCACGGTCGTTGTAATATAACGCTATGTTGGATTTTTTTTTTAATTCTCTTACGCGCATGACATTAAAAAAAGAAAAAGTTAACAATTATTTCCAAGTGAATGAATAATCCTTAGAAGGGTAGCCATGTTCTTGGCAGGGGAATAAAGTCACAATAGCAGGAACAAGTTTAGTACGATTTCCAATAATCCGATGAAGTTGAGTCTCTGATTACAGTTACGGCTCACTCGAGGCCCTACGTAAACTAGTTTACGTAGGCCTTGGCTTACTTCCGGTCCTGATTGATAGTGGGACTAAGAATCACTATCAATGACATCACCAGAAAATCTTGACTCAGTTGAAAGGTCTTAGTTTACGTAGGCCTCGCCCTAACCTACCCCAAAAAATAGAAAGCATTATTTGCTGCTTACTAAGTGTTACACCGGCTGTTCTTACACAGGAGAAACTACACCGGTTGTCACTATAAATAGTGCGAGACACCAGAAGACAAAACATAGTCTTGTAACTGTCTAGCCAAGAGCTAGTCAGTTTCTTACTTTATTAATACACTTGTTAAACCAACCCTCGACTTGACTTCCTTTATTTATTATTTACTGTTGGACAACTTCACAACACTAAGTAAAGCTAAATAAAGTCTTGAATAATTATCTTTTCAAGTAAAAAGAACTTACTTACCTTCAAAACGAATAATCTTTATTTTTATCTGGTTCAGGTAATTACTCCAATTAGCCTTTACTTACCATTGTAGTACAGGGTGACCCACTTAAAAGTAGCTCTGAATACGAGTCGAATGTAAGAATGAGCCAGCGAAGGTATTTCTTTCATTGTTTGTTTTCAATTGTATGCGACAAACAGCAAGTAAAAATCTTGGGTTGCAAGGTGACACGTTCAGCGTATGACATGAAATATCGTCACTAAGAGATCGAGGTACTTTTAAGTGGGACACCCTGTATAAACAGATTCTCCTTGGCCTTTCGACAAGGGGCAGTGTGTCGCGTCTTTTCTGATAAAACACTTCATCTTTTCGGTCCTCGGTCAGTGAATGAGAAATCCTTCTAGACTGAGGCAATTTAAAAAATAAAAAAAATTTCTTTGCTCCAATCCAGAGTGCCAATTTTTGGGGGAGCTAGATTCTCATACCCCCCCCCCCCATTAAAAATCTAACTCTGCCTTCGTGGGGAGGCAGGTAAATAATAACAGAAGTGGATTTGATAGTAAAATTGTCTGCTGAAGAATATCACCTTCTTTCGACGATCATGCGGGGCTATTTGCTTTGATGGGTTAGTGTGAGGGACTCAATAAGATAAAACAAGCAAAACAATCGCTGCATGTAACATGATAAAAAAAAAACATATTTCATGGTGCGAAGGGGGGGGGGCAAATAGTGCCGCCATTTTTCCTACTGACCTTGTATGAAGAAGATTTGCAGAGAAAACAAAATTCTTAAGTTGCCTGACAGGAAATGTATATCAACTTGAACATTTGTAAAATATAATTGGCCCCGAACGTTGATCGGAAAGGGCTTACGCTTTTGTCAATATCCATCATTCTGTTATTCTTTTGTTTTTCTCAAAATAGGTCCGTTAGTTTTTCACAAAATTTTACATGAAGTCATATGCGACCATGAACACAGAAAACTGACAGGGCCAGATGTTTCTGAAACATTTTGGTTTAACCCCCAAAATGGCATTTTTTTTTTCCAAATATCTAAAAAAAATAAAAAAATTCCTTCATTAATTTTTGCTCAAAATCCACCAACCCTAACTCTAACCCTAACCCAACTATTGGTGACCTTTGTTTAAATTATTCAAGTAGTAGCGATCGCAGGGGGAGACAACTCGTGCTTTACTTGTTTTAATTGTATTCTATTTCAGATTTGTAAAGTGTTGGAATCAATAATTTGGTGTGAACCATTGTGTAAACAGACGGATTTCATTTTCTCTGAGATTTCATGGTTCCATATCAGTTATCTTCTGACAGCACTCCCGATTTTTTATTTATTTATTTATCCAGCTCACAAAAAGGGGACACTTTCGATTGGAACAAAAATATTTTAAATTGCCTCGGTCTAGAAAGATTTCTCTCTTCACTGACCGAGGACCGAAAAGATGAAGTGTAGTATCAGAACAGATGCAAACTTATTGTATAGAAAGGAATATTTTAAGTTTTAGTGAAAACGAACAAGTATTTATTTTTAATTTTTAATTTTAAGATTTTCAAACGGAACGAGTCCGACTGTCGTCTTAACAATAAACTGGCAAGGACAATTATTCTGTCGGGATAAAACATAGAAACATAGAAACATAGATGAATTCTGGTAGAAGGACATGAGTCGTCCTATGGCACCAGCTCCTTGTCTTCATCGTTGTATGCGTCCAGTGATGACAGCAGCCTTATAATTGAATTTGATTTCTTGGTCAATCCAGAACTTATCCAACCGCTTCTCAAATATCTTTACAGTTTCGGCTTCAATTACACTTGATGGTAATCTGTTCCACAAATCAACACAGCGATGGCTGAATGAATATTTTTTCAGGTTCAAACGTGCCTGTTTCTTGTAAAGCATCTGACTGTGTCCCCTGTTGCCCACTCTTGTATTTTTTCTAGTCAATAGTTTATCTGAATTGAAATCATATTTTCCAGAGAGCAATTTATAGCACTCAATCATGTCCCCACGTATTCTTCTATATGCCAAACTTGGCAATTTCAGAGGGATAAATGGCAAAAAAAGTCTAAATTTAGTCGGATAAATTAAACTACTTGCTTGTTTTTCACTAAAATTTGAAATATGACTTTTCGATAAAGTAGAGAGTAGTTACCACTTGAGAACTCCTCCTAAAGTAACAAAAACAACAACACATAATTTATATAAAAGGTTTTAGAATGAAATTCTTTACCGAACCCGGCTAGTTAAAATGTGTTGAAAATGATTTGTAAGATTTACTGTTTAAAAAAAAATCTTAAAAATCGTTTCCACACTAAGTAAATGTGTTTTCCGTCATTTCTTTTGGTTTACGAGTTCTTAGGTATTAACTTTTCTGTAACCGAAGAACTCTCATCCATTCTTTCAACATGGCCGTACCATCAAGGTCTACTTTTCTACACACATCTCTCTATACTGTCCAGATTTAATCTTCCTCTGAGGTCATCTGATCTAAGCCTGTCTTTAAGACTCACATTATACATCCATCGTATCATTCTCATACCATTTCTCTCTCCAATTTTCACTTTGTTACATCATCACACTGCACGCACATGGTTGATAGACTCTTCCCTTGGTCAACAGCGGTAATGCTCAGCTGGTTAGTAATGGCATCGTTTTAGGGCTCTTTTACCCTCATTTTAACTTTTCCATTAATTTTTGATTATTGACTTTAAATAACGAAAAGAATTTAGAAAAGAATTGTCCATTTCATTCATTTCGTATGAATCAGACGATTCTGTTGTTGGCATTGGTTTCCCTGATATCTTTCTAGTTAGAATTCTTTCTAGAAAGACATCGGGAGAGACCATGTGAAGGTTGCCAACATCCCTAAGTGAAGATGATACTGTGGAACCGACTGGATTCGAACTTGGAACACCCAGGTCGTCAGTCTGTGTCGATATCCATTTAACTATCGTCACCTCCCAGCAATCTGTCCCAATGGAATATTACACATGCAAGATATTATAATAGGAAATAAAGCTAATTAGTGAGAGTAGCACAAATAATATATAAACTAGCTTATGGAAATGGTGAAAAAGAATATATCAGCTTTGTGTGTGTGTCTTGTGTAGTTTTTGACTTTTAGCTGGACACATACAGACAATAGAGAATAGAAGAATTTTGATTTGACTTATTAAAATATAATTTGTTGTAAACTTTTTTGTCATCTATTTTATATATATATATATATATATATATGTGTCAGGTTGTATATGAAAAGAAATGAAATAAAGTGCTCGATCATATAAGAGAGCTAATATAATTTATTTAGATACTGTATATTACATATTTCAGCAATGTACCGCGGTTTCATCCAAAAGGGCAGATTTACTAAAGATGTCCAAATCTGCCCTTTTGGATGAAACCGCGGTACATTGCTGAATTATGTAATATACAGTATCTAAATAAATTATATATATATATAAAAAGGATGATAAAAAAGTTTGGGTACAAAAGCACTTAAATATTTACACATATATATATGTATATATATATATGTATATATAAAAAGGATGATAAAAAAGTTTGGGTACAAAAGCACTTAAATATTTAAAGATATGTACAGTTAATGTCCCTTTAAAATTTAACAGTCTTAAGAATAGAGCACTCTTCGGAGTTACGAGATTGTTGTTACCAGCGATTATGCAAAGTTCCACTCGTGCGTCGAACACTTTCGACAACAACACGCTTGACCCCGCCTCTCGCGTAAGTGTATGTTAATTTAAATTACTGTCTGACGATTTCTCGTGGCTGCGTGGGCATAGATGTTAGCCTCGTCATTCTAGTCTGAATCTACAAACTGCGTTCGATCCCATACAACCAATAATCCTGCACTGATGAGGGTAAAAAACCCAGAACGATGTCGTCTGTAGGTATAAAAACACTTAAACATTTGAAAATATTTACAGCACATATATATATCAACATTTTTTTAAATATATATATATATATATATATCAACATTTTTTTAAATATATATATATATATATATATATCAACATTTTTTTAAATATATATATATATATATATATCAACATTTTTTTAAATATATATATATATATATCAACATTTTTTTAAATATATATATATATATCAACATTTAAAAAAAAATATATATATATATATATATATATATATATCAACATTTAAAAATATATATATATATATATATATCAACATTTAAAAAAATATATATATATATCAACATTTAAAAATATATATATATATATATATATATATATCAACATTTTAAAAAATATATATATATATATCAACATTTAAAAAAAAATATATATATATCAACATTTTTTAAAATATATATCAACATTTTTTTAAATAAATATTTATTATTATTACCTACAGACATCGATGTTTATGCTTATGCAATCTTCAGTGTAGGGAATGTTAA
The DNA here is from genome assembly GCA_963556195.1 of Sepiola atlantica. NCBI lineage: Eukaryota > Metazoa > Mollusca > Cephalopoda > Sepiida > Sepiolidae > Sepiola > Sepiola atlantica. The sequence goes on from OY744550.1 coordinate 62,487,189, forward strand.
TTCTTGTCGGTCGGAGGGCACGAACCCAGTTTCAAAGTCACCACTGACCCGTAGTTCATATTCTACTCCTTGTCCACCACCAATTAGCACGTGAATTAAGAGAAATTAAACTCTATATACGCCAAATCAGCAGTCGAGTAGTGTTCGACAACACCAAAGGGTCGGAACATCGCATTTATGCCATAGTATGACTGCTTATTATCAAATTCTCTAAGAGCCACCAGTCCTTGTAATAAGTACATATATATATATATATATATATATATATATATATATATATTATATGAGGGTAAAATGCACGATATATCATAAAAATGAAATGTTGTGAAAGACAAGATGTGTGAAAACAGACAAACGGAAAAAAACAAACTTAAATACAGGAAAAAATCATCAAAGAAAACGAGATTTTACCGGTTTCGTTAGGATCAGTTTTTCTGAAGACATTCGTTGATCTGAATGAAACCGGTAAAATCTCTCGTTTTCTTTGATGATTTTTTCCTGCATTTAAAATTTGTGTTTGTCTTTTTTCACACACACACACACACACACACACACTGATTTTTTGTTATTGTATTTTGGGCAATAGTCAACTGGTGTTTACCAATAAACATCAGTCGACTATCGCTCCAAAATAACACCCAAAAAAAATCAGTGTAACATTATAGGCGATAAAAAGTCGAGCACAAAATGTGGCAGGTCATTCTAGTCTAGGTGTAAAGCACTAGACTACGAATATTTACATTGAGGGTTCGATCCCTGCCCGGGTAGTCGTTGCTGATGACGGCTCATAGCCAGAAACACGTGTTCATGTCTTCCTTTTATGCATGTAAAATTTAATGTATAAATTAATTAAATAAATCTGTATAAAAAAATTAATTTATGAATTAAATATATATATATATATATATATAAATCCAGGTAAAGTTTACATCCACAGGGTAAAAATCCATACAATCCTTACTGTGTTTATATAATAGTGCTCAATAATAAACAAGGCTGTTCAATTGTTATAAAAATTTTTGTTTATACAAACATTATTTGGCTACACATTTGCAAACATGTTTCAGTCACAGCTATAAGGCAGCAATACTTTTTCAAGCCGTTTATATTTGTTTATATCACAGTATTATACGTTAGGTGAAAGATTTACTGAAAAATAAGTTTTATTGGGATAAAAATATCGCATATATTGTCTCCACTTTTTTGTTTTTGTTCATCTCTTTTTTGCCTTTCTGTGCTCTAGTGCATTGCAAACAGCCTTATTAAATACCTATAAGTATAAGGTGCTGAAGAAGTGACATATTGGGAATCATATATATATATATGAAATAAGAAAATTAAATATGATTTCTAATCATCTCTGAAACGATCGTACGCCAGACCATTGTTGACATTAAATTCTGGGACCTGTAATAAAAAAAATGTTATGTCTTGATTTATTTATTTATCATTATTCATTCTATATATGTGTGTGTGTGTGTGTATATATATATGTATATATATACACACGAGAGAGAGAGTATTGATTTACTCCTCTCCAGGAGTTAGGGACAAGGCCAGTTTTTATCTTACTCCCACAAGTAAGATGTGACCCAAGGTCGGGTCGGGAAAGTGGGGTTTAAAAATTGCCTGGGCAGTCCCGTCGGCATTCCCGGTAGGGGCGCCTTAGACAGTAAGCAATAAACTTACTCCTCCCCCAAAGAGGGGAGGCAAACCTGGGAAGGTGGACCTCCCAGAACTGCACAGGACAGACCAATTGACCGGCGTAAATCAAGACCTGAAGGCCAAGACAACACCAGTATGGGGTGCAGTATCCATCGAAACAGATACTACACTTTAATCTTAGCCAAAAGGTTGAGACAAATAAGCACATTATTTATATCAGTTCCAAGAATTCAAAATTAACAAAGATTTGGGTGGTGGTAGTAGTAGTAAAAAAAGGCGCCTGGCAGTGCATGCAAGTGTTAAAAAAGGGTTCTACTTGAGAAGGCATCGTAAAGTGAAATACAATTTTGTTTAAAAAGCCGAATCGATGCCGAAATTTCTTTCTTTTTTTTTTTTATTTTGTATACAATAAATCAAATATTTCGATCAACACAGATCTGTGTTGATCGAAATATTTGATTTATTGTATACAGAAGGAAAAGAAAGAAATCTCGGCAACGATTCGGCTTTTTAAACAAAATTGTATTTCACTTTACGATGCCTTCTCAAGTAGAACCCTGTGTAACAGGAACGCATGAAGAAAATAATTTACCTATTTTATAAAAAAAAAATGTTCTTTTTCTTTTCCATTTTTATTCTTTTTTTCATCTTTTTTTTTCATATTTTACCTATTTTATAAAAAAAATTTTTTCTTTTTTATTTTCTTTTATTTTTTGCATTTTTAACAAAAAAATTTTTTCTTTTTCATTTTTATTTTTTTTTTACATTTCTTTTCCATTTTTCTTTTCCTATTTTTTTGGCATTTTTTATAAAAAAATTTCTTTTTCATTTTTCATTTTTTTACCTTTCTTTTCAATTTTTTTTTTTTCATTTTTTTTTTTTTTTTTACATTTTTATAAGTTAAATTAAACATGAGTTATTTTAAAATCTTACATTTAATTATAATCTGTCTAGATTTGGATATAAATCACTTCCCAAATATTTTGTACGCTGCTGCTCGTGTATGCCCTGGATAGAAGCTTTTTGGTTCACTGTTGATAAGATGAAATTTAAATTGGTGAGAGGAATTTGCCTTATCGTCGACCAGACGTTATACAGAGAAGCTTACGATATTACAATCTGTTAAAGTCGCGCCTAATTTATAAGATGCCACCTTTTTTTTTCTTTTTTTTTAATGGAAATTGCTCCAGACAAGGCATGAAGCCACTTGATGTAATGAGCTAAAAATAAAAAATACTACTTCAAGGTCAAAAACATCCAATGATAAGTGCTAAGTGGATAGATTCCGACCCAGAAAACAGCAATTCTTCCCCCTTTGTCAGAAACATCTCATCAAATGTAAGGACTAAAAAATAAAATAAGGGAAGCGAGAGTTACGAGGCTGCCGAAAGTAAACCCAAACGGCATGTTTTAGTGACATGTTTTGTAAATGGCAATCTTGTCTCTTCAGTCACAGATATCTGAATCTGTTGCACCCCTCTTCAAAGTTCTAAAAGTACTTATCATTGAGTGAAAGATTCCTCTTTCAACCAGTGGGTATGGAGACTTCTGGAGTGATGGACCCCCTCCCCCCACCCCCACCCCAGTTTCTCTTTCCATATCTGTAACATAATCAGACTTTTATTGAATGCATTTCAAGGCCAAAAGTAACAGGTCCCTTATCAAAATACATTTTAACTTTTTTTTATTGCAAAGTTTTTGCATGCTGTATGGTTTTTCGTTTACTTTCTTTGTTTTTTCGTTTTTATAAATAAATATATGTACTTTCACCTAGTCACGTAAAAGTTAGCAAGTAAAACATGTGCTTTATTCTAGCCCTCTCATCCCCCAGACGAAACCAATTCAAGTGGTGAGGGGAAGCGAAAAGCAAATAGCAAGTCAGACAACCATCTCATACTTACCCAACCACCTAAACCTAAACACTAACCCTAACCACCTAACCCTAACCCAGCCGTCTGAAGTGAATTTGTAAAAAAATCCTTCACTCTATAAAAAAAAAGTCAACAGTTGGTATTTTTTTCTTTAGGTCATCAGAAATGATAATGATAATAATTTACTATGAACAAAAAAAATTACTGACCTAATTCTGTGATTTTCTATAAATATTTTAGTAATATATCTAGATAAATAAAATACTGAGGGCGAACACTGACGTAGCATAATTTTTTTCGGACATTTTTGACGGAGGGTGTATGTACACTAGTAAACATAATAAATATTTCTTTCGATCGATGAAAACTCAATACAAATCAATACTTTTCTTATGTAATTTTTGATGGCCGAAAGTTAATCTTTTTTTTACACAGCTGTGACACTTATTCCAAAAATCAACCCCAAAAAAACAGAAAAACAAATAATTTAAATAAAAACTCTCAATTCCACCTTCTGTCCCGTGGTTCAGTGATGAGAGCTGACGATGATCAGCTAGATGGTTGAAGGTTTGATCCCTGGCTTCGGATGGTTGCTAGTCTAGCTGTACTGAAGAATTGTGATACAGAGAAACAGTCTGTCTGTGGATGACTATATATGTGTCGATTTTCAGTATTTACTTCAACATTGCTCAATACGTGAGTAGAGCTAGGTTATGAAAATGAATTTATGGCAATTAAGCTACAGAGGTGTCCTCATTTCAGGGAATCGTCAGGCTAAAATCCCTGTTACTATATATATATATATATTGATTTTATACGTACATAAAAGTAATCCATGGACACGTGTTTCTGGCTCACAGCCGTCACCAGCATGGCTAACTTACACAGAGATCGAACCCTCGATGTTGATGTCTATAGTCCAGCGTTCTACCACTGGGCCAAGACGCTCTGTGTAGAAATGTGTACGATTTTTATCACCCAAGTATGTAATGGTTTCTATATAATAATAATAATTTTTTTTTTATAGTTGATTTTCAGCTCGTTGTTATTGAGCTTACTATTATATTTAATTGTTTCACTTCCTAAGTGCAGAAAAACTGTATTATTAGTCGGCCTCATTTCAAAGGTCGTATTTTTTGTTTTTGATATATATATTAATTTTTTACGTACATATATAGTAGAGTAAGTTGAGCCAAATAAATTTATAATATAATTTATTTTAGTTCCAAGAATTCTAGATCAACGATGATTAGGCGTACGATCGTTTCTAAGACAATAATTAATAAAAAAAAAAAATTTTTTACTGTTTAATTCCACTATGTCCTTCTTCAGCGCCTTTCACAAAAAGAAGTCAAGCAAAAAACATCAACATTTTCTTTTTATTTAAGAAAATATATATCAAATTATTACAGGTGAAAAGAAAAACCCATGTACAGTCAAAACCCAGTTTAACCCTAACATGTACAGTCAAAACTCTACAAACGATTGCTTCCAACATATGACGTGAAATTCGATCAAATTATTGACTTTACACCCGATGGAAAATCTAACATATGATGTCGAAGTTTTGTGGTTAGCCCGCTATGTGGCAGCACTCACGACAAGATGGAGAGGTCAGTTAGCAGTTCTGCTTCGGTCTTGGAACAAATTAAATTTGTATGTAGATGTTTGACAAATGTAAATGTGTGTGTGTGTGTGTGTGTATATGAAATAGTAATATATACCTTATATATAAAGTAAAGCGAGTCTATTTGCCATCTTTTGGGGATTAATAGAATAAAACTGCAATAGTTAATTCTGTTTCCATATAAATATTGTTTTCATCAGAGTATGTTCTTAAAAAAATGTATTTCCAATCGACTTCATTGATTACATGCTATATCCGGATAAATATTTTCATTTTGTTTAGTGATAATTGAGAGACGGTAGGAGGAGTGTTCACTCACTAACATTTGACCACTACGGCTGGAAACAAATTTAGTTTTCATGATTCACTGCACCTCCACATCAAAAATACATTTTTTTACAACGGTAAAAAATATACATTATATAATAATTTCTATTCAATAAAAACAAAGAATTTTAGAGGTTTAACAATAATTATTTTGTGCTAAACTATGCGGCATGATGGAGAGTTCAGTTCAGTTTTGCTTCTGTCCCGGAATGAATTAAATTCGTATGTAGAGGTTTGACTGTACATACATTTATAATACTTCTACTAATAATTATAACAATAATAATAAAATTAAATAAATAATGAGAAAATTTCTTTTAGCAATTAATTTTTATATTTATTTTTATATTTTTATTTTTATAATGAAAGAAAATAAGATCATTTTCTCAAGTGTCTTCTAGTTTTGACATTTACCTACAGAGGGAGTTAATTAAAAAAAACTTTCATTGGTCAGCAGAAAAAAAAAAGACGAATAAGTAAAATGAGAATAATTTGGATGTTTGTTGTTTTTTGTGTTGCTTACTTTGATGGAAAAATTCAGTGAAGAAGCCTTTTGAAAATATTTTGAGTTTTTGATCTAGAGAAAATGTATGTTTTCAAATGGACAGAAACAATTGTATGAATTAAAATGTTTTTGAAACAAATTCGGAACATTTATATATATATATATATATGTATTATATAAATTTAATGGAAATGAACTAAAGACATTAGGACTGTCCGCATTATAAATTATTTCGACCTAGATGGGTCTCATCAGACGCGTAAACAGCCACATTTTGCAACTGAATGATTATATATATATATATAATTATATATATATATATATATATATATATATATAATTATATATGCTTAGCAATAAAATTGGATATATTAAATTCCCGAAACAGTTTTTCATGGTAAACAACTGATGATCCCTTAAAATAGTGTTAGAAACTAACTAATATAATAACTGTAAAAAATAAATTGACTTACATGAGTGATTTTCCACTGGAAGACTTGAGACTATAAGTTTTTTTTTTTTTGTTGTTTTTTTTTTTTTTTTTTTTTTTTTATATAGTTTTAATGGTTGAGAAACTTCCGAGACTATATATATATATATATATATATTATATAAATTTAAAGGAAATGAACTAAAGACATTAGGACTGTCCGCATTATAAATTATTTCGACCTAGATGGGTCTCATCAGACGCGTAAACAGCCACATTTTGCAACTGAATGATTTTTTATATATATATATATATATATATATGATAGTTTTATTTACACAGACATGTACAAAATCTGCGACACTGGCATGTCGATGTTATCGATCAACAGTTACTATAAACTGAGATCTCATCAGGCAGAGTTAGAATCCGATCTTAACCTCAGATCATATTTGGAGAGAACCTATATATAATTATATATACTTAGCAATAAAATTGGATGCTTATGCAGTTTACGGACCAAGCTGTTTTTTAAATAGGATTTTCAAGTTAAATCCAATTTTTACGGTATTTTTTGTTTATTAAGTTGTTAGCTGAAAGAATAGAATAGTTAATCACCCTCCCCCTCCCATATTGAGAATAGGTTTCTAAATTATAACCTTATTATTGCAGCCCGGTCTGTAAACTGCAGAAGTACCTAAAATTGGTATATAAATGATGCAATAGTGCTTTTTTTTTTTTCTTACACTGATATTTTAAGTAGAAACGTTAATATTGTTAGTGTAAGCCCCATTCCCTAATATATATATATATATATATATATATATATATTAGTACTTCATGTATCCACGTAAAATATTATAAGGAGATATAATTTATGTGTCAGTTTTCAGTATTTACTTCAACAGTGCTCGATACGTAAGTAGAGCTAGGTAGTAAGCAATGAAATATATATATATATATAGTAAGCAATGAAAATATATATGGCAATCAAGCTACACAGAGGCTCCCGTGTTTCATCCTCGGGGGGAATCGTCAGGCATTTAGGGAGCCTCTGTGTAGCTTGATTGCCATATATATTTTCATTGCTTATTATATATATATATATATATATATATATACATTACTGTGTGTCCTTTTCTTTTTCTGTTGATCCATATATTCTTTCTTTAATTTTTTAAAAATAGAAATAAAAAAACCTATCAGACATTTTAAAGAAATGCGTCAAATCTTTTTGAATCCTAAGGGCCATTCTCCCGACTAATTTAACCATTTTCACATTTTACTATTCAAAGTTATTATTTTTTGATGTATTGTTATCAATTGTATTTTTTCGTTTTAGCATGAAAAAATAAATTTAAAAAAATAAATTTTTAAAATTCTATTAATTTTTGTTTATTATTGTTGTTTTATTTTTTTATTTAGACAGAGTTAGACATCAGGTCGTTTTTTATGCGGAGGATATCCAGCTCCCCCAAAAAGGACACTTAGGATGGGACAAAAAATTTTTAAAAATTGCCCCAGTTAAGGATTTCTGAGGACAACAGATACTACACTTAGAATTGTTTATTTGCAAAATATATATAGTAAAAACAAATGTACTTTTAGAACAAATTAGGCACAAGGCTAGAATCATCTGAGGGGATACTACACTTTGATCTTAGCACAAATTCCTCCTAAAATAAGTCAAATGCATTGACACTGGATAAATAAAGAAACCTCTGATATTTCGAAACACAATTTACGAAAGAAAAAATGTTCAGCTTTTCTCGACTTTGACGTTTTTATTTGAATAAAATTGCTTATATATATATGATATAGGATATATATGATATAGGATATATATGATATAAAATTGCTTATATATATATGATATAGGATATATATGATATAAAATTGCTTATATATATGATATAGGATATATATGATATAAAATTGCTTATATATATATGATATATGATATAAAATTGCTTATATATATGATATAGGATATATATGATATAAAATTGCTTATATATATATGATATAGGATATATATGATATAAAATTGCTTATATATATATGATATAAGAATATACGGCATAATCACGTTGGCACACCGGTTCCCGTTAGATCACCTAAGTTAAGCAACGTTGAGCCAGGCCAGTACTAAATGGGTGACCATTTGGGAACACCAGGTGCTGTATGTGGCCTGGAGAGGATATGACCACTACCAGGTTCTATCATGCTCACAGTAAAGTTAGGACAGATAGAGTAACTGCGTGACTCCTTGAGGACGTCCCCGGACGTTATGGGACGACGACAACAACAATTGCTTCACGAAAGAACAAATGTTTAGTACTTAAAAAAAGAAAAAAAAGAAAAGAAACTTCATAAAAATTAATCAAAAATGATTTGATTGTTTTGTGTTACTGTCTTTTATAAAAACTGTTTGAAATATTGGCATTTTTTTTTTTTAGTACTAATGTTGGATAATGGATAATCGATTTGAGAGTATAGATTTTAGAACAGGTGAATGAGTGCGGTCACAATGACCTTGCTCGTGCGTGAAATAAATAAGTTATCAGAGTGTATTCTGGAGTGAACTGACACCAGGGTGAGATTTGACGGGTAGGGTCAGGAAAAGGGCATGACTCAGAATGATATGTGGAGAAGGACCTACGGATGTGATGTAATGTGGGACGAAAGTGAGGAGGAACAGTTAGACTTGAAATCAGACCTAGTTATGGATGTTGACATGAACGGTCGCTAACAAAATTGTACTTCAATGAACTGGCTACTCTGGTGCCCCCTCGATGTAAATTCACTAGACCAACTCGACAAACAGCTAAATCCCATCCATTTACTGTGGAGGTCCCAAGATGCTGGAGAGCCTTCTACTACAATAGCTTCTTTCCTTGTGCTTCTGGCCTCTGGAACTTCCTCCCTGTTTCCTCAACAGTATCGACATGCAGAGGTTTAAAACTAATGTAAACAGACATCTCGCTACACTGCTCCCAACTTGGGGTGACATCCAAAACCTATACCCTAATTCTCAGTAACCCTCTATGACTACAGTGGTGGCATGCCTTGTTTAGGGTGAAATATGGTAAAAAAAAAATGTTTTAACAATGATAAAACGTTTGAAGGTCGGACGTTAGTTGTCTGTCTATCTAATAGTTACTGAGTTTAAAGTTTCTGTCTCATAACTAAGGGCAGATGGTACTCGTGATTATTTGACCTATTTCTCTCAATAAAGCTCCATTTACAAACTCTGTCTTCTCGCGATTTTTCTTACTATAAATCAACAAAGTTATACGAACAACAAGTGCGAACCAGAGACGACATAGAATGCGAGGGAATGCAATGCCGAGAAGAAGCTGACAACGAGAAGATTAGGAAGTAAAGGAATAAACAATGGCAACGCAACACTTATATTCAGAATCTAGTTGTTAGGCCCCCTTTTTTATATTCATCCCAAACAAGGCGTAACGAGCTACTGTTAATTAGGGCCATATTTATAAGGGGGCATCCTAAGTAGGGAGTTGTGCAGCAAGATGATTGTTCACATTACATTTAAATTTCTGCATGTTGGCCCCAGAAAAAAGATTGTATCGCTTTTTTAATATTTATTTGAAATAGTGACTTTCTGTTATGAGCCAACTAAAAGAAGTACCTGCCTATGTTAATTGGAGTTTATGGTTAGGGGTAGTTTATTTTTATTATCTTAAAATTTACATCCGTTACATTAGATCTTTGCTTGTACACTCGTTGCTCTTCACCATCTTTGGTTAGCTCCCATGGTGCATTTCAGCGAGGTCGATTCTGGACAACACAGTTTTATGATTCAACTCTTTTATTGTCCTTCGTGCCAGAGAAAACATTTTGTGAACCATCGTATTAATCGCCATTTAGATTCAATCAAACTTCCCAAGCCAGAGTGAGGGTGTGGCTTGCAAACTCTCTGGGACGTCTTCTTTGTTAGATCTATCCAGGCAAAGAGGCCGTGAGAGCTTCTCACTTCTTGCCCATGATGTCACAGCCATACAAGACCTCAGCTCCCAGCCCCAGACCTCAATATAAAGTGTACAGCTATAGAAAGTGAGTAATACATTGTAAATGGATTGAACTGTTCACCTGCAGGTATTTTCTTCTCTTTTCTTTTTTAACAATGAGTCACCATTTATGAGAGTTGAGGACATGCGTTGCATGGAGGAAAATGATATGAGAATGATATGATAGATGTGTAATGTGAGTTTTAAAAACAGGCTTAGATCAGATGACCTCAGAGGAAGATTAAATCTGGACAGTGTAGGGAGATGAGGGCAGAACAAAAGACTTCGATGGTATGACCACATTGAAAGAATGGACGAGAGTTCTTGGGTTAGTAGATGTAGAACAGTTAAGGTAGCAGGGTCAGTTGGCAGTCAAAGGCTAAGGAATCAATGGGCAGAAGTGATAAGGATGAACTTGAGAGAAAGAGGGATAAATAAAGACCTAGGAACATGCGTTGCATGGAGAGAAAGATAGAAGATATGAAAATGATAGCATGAATGTGTGATATTAATCTTAAAGGCAGGCTTAGATCTGATGACATCAGAGGAAGATCAAATCTGGACAGTATAAGGAGATGTGCACAGAACAGCAGACTTCGATGGTATGGCCACATTTGAAAGAATGGATGAGAGTTCCTTGGGCAGTTGATGTAGAACAGTTGAGGTAGCAGGTTAAGTTCACAGGGCAAAGCCAAAGAAAACATGGAAGGAAGTGATAAAAATGGACCTGCGGGAAAGAGGGATAAATAAGAACCTGGTCAGAGATAGGTTAGTTTGGAAGTCAATTTCTTAAAGTTGCCCAATGCAAACCAGCATGTAAAACGGATATTAAACCGAATATGATGATGATGAAAGAATGGATGAGAGTGCTTGGGTTAATAGATGTAGAACAGTTGAGGTAGCAGGGTCGGTTGTCAAAGGAAGGCCAAGGAAAACATGGGAAGAAGTCATAATGGTGGATTTGAGAGAAAGAGGGATGAATAAAGACCTGATTAGAGATAGGTTAATTTGGAAGTCAATTTCTTAAAGCCGTCCAACACATGCCAGCATGTAAAAGGGATGTTAAATGAATATGATGATGATGATGATAACAATGATGATAAGATTCACTCTATAAGTGGTGACAGCTTGTTCATGTTCATTCAATCAAACTTCAATCATAAATTTTCTTTAGTCATTTGTTATTGTATAATATCTATGAGCTCGGGAAACGTTTTCCCGTGTGTATCTGTAGCAGCCATCATGCAGGCCCACAGGGAAAACGAGTGAGGGTTGCACCATGTATTGTCCATCGGGTATTAAATCCAGAGTGTTCCGGTTGTAAAATGGAAACCTGTAACTTTTGTCACACGACAAGAGTTCACGTATGCAAATGAGCATTGTTCTACATGGGCGAATTCTCGTTGTCATAAAAAAGAGTAGAGACTTTGCTCCGGGGAGAAGAGGAGAAAAGTTAATGATGTGACCACGTCGAGTGCTGAGAGAGAGAGAGAAAAGAGAAAAAAGGAATTCAATTTTCACGCTGACAGTATCCTAAGATTGCAAATGGCTGCCTCCTGTTATATATATAGTTATCTGCCAGGGGCAGATAACTCTGTCCTGCCTGACCCATGGGAAGACCACTCTACTTTACTTATACATGCCCCTTTCCCTCCCATGACTACGGGATGAAGGGGCGTGGTCATCTCTTCATTTCTTTAGTCATTTACTACTAAAGCAACAATTTTACAGCATATCATCACTTTCTTTAGTCATTTAAGATGCTGTAGTAGTTACATGAAGGAACTATTTTCTGTCGATCTACGTGAGTTTTGATTCGGCTTGGTAGTTATGTAGCCATCACCTCTGTAACACGATTCATGCACGATAAATCATCTTGGCGCTAAAGCCAGATAACGTGATCAACTTTAATCTTCAGTTCGTGATTTACTCCCAACCAGACAGAATGTAGATCCTGCTTTCTCTGCCGACAGCAGAAGAATCGACGAACTCTAGGATAAAGTTCATTTCGTCTTGTCGACATTCACTCAACCCAATCTATTATCTTTCATTTTGTTCCTGTTTTTCTCCTACATAAAACTATTACTCGTCTGTGCACCGTGTTGTTCAGTTGTATGACGTAACACCTTTCTCTTTTATTTCTTCTTTTATTCTCTGCGAACAAAGACCAATAAAGTTGTTAGAAATAGTAGAAATGGACTACGTCATATTTTCCTATATTGGTGACCCCGACGAACATGCAGCTTTCTGGCGGCTTTGTTCGTTCTCTTCGTTTTTCTTAACCCTTTCAAGGGACACAAACATTCACTATACTCAATGCAACTATCTTTGTTCAGTTCCCGTCTTTTTATCAGCTAAAACGCAAACCACAATTTTATGACATATAAACCCCTTTTAATAACTTATGCCAACCATCTACGTATCATTCCTGATTGAAAATGAGTTAATGATGGGAAAATTAATGTTTCAAATTCAAAGGCCTCTGGTGAGATCCCGTATATTAATTGTGCACCTTTCCAGATAAAGCAACGTCGTAAAAAGACCAAAATACATCAAAGTCAATAAAAATTACCCTAATTTTATATACAGTATCTACAATAAGTGAGTACACCCAACGAATTTTTTTACTTTTTACTTCATAGAACTTTAATTATTCGTAGGATTTAAATGAAACTCGATGTGAACATAGCCATGTAGTCGTTTAATAGCTTTATAAACTATGAAGGAACAAATATCTTTTCAATGCAAAAAAATTGAACAAAAACATTTGGAACAAGTAACAAGAAGTGAGTACACATGAGCATTTTAAACAAATAATCTTATTTTTAATACTTTGTATGGCCTCCATTGTTATCACCCGTTTACTGTCTAAGAACGCCTTCGTAGTCCGAGACGTGTGCTTAGGGTCGTTATCTTGCTGGAAAACTCCACGTCTGCCAACACTTGTTAGACTTGGTAACATTTTTTCCTCCAATATCTG
>OY744550.1:62505627-62588127 GCA_963556195.1 Sepiola atlantica
GTCTATATTTTATAGATTTGTGTGTACATAAGTAAAAATTATATATATATAAAATCTTGCTATAGATTAAGCACTAAATTATGAAAATAAATGTATATAATTTTTTTTTGTACTTTGGAGTTCAATTTACCATTGCTTATTGAGTGAGAAAAAAAAATCGGGCCTTTAAAAATCAGTATTTTGGGGAATTAAACAAATATATAAAAACACATTTTCTTTTGCTATAGACTATAAATACTATATATATATATATAAAGAACTTTGAAAAGCTTAAGGCGCATCTACAGAACAGGACCCATATCGACACGAATGTTTCTGCATGCAATTTACGGAACAGACCGGAAAGGGCCGAGGCAGTTTATGATTTGAAAGCCGTGAAAAAAGATGTCAAAAGACAGACGACACTAAGCATGCGAAATGTTGTTCTACGGAACTTGAACCGAACGAAACCGACTTTTGCCGAACTAACCCTAAAACTTAGTTTAGGTTAGAGTAAAAAACACACACACACACACACAAAAAAAAAGTTCGGTTAAAATTTTCTGGAAGGATCCGGGAATGTTAGGTTAGAAGGATTAAAAAAATTAACCCCCTTCAAAAAAAAAAAAAAATAGAGTAAAAAAAAAAAAAAAAAAAAAAAAAACATCGTAAAAAAATGGTGCCTATCCAGAAGTACGGAGACATTCGAAAAAACAAAACAAAAATAAAACAAACTGAGGAATATCTGTTTGATGTACGTACCTGTCACAGACTGAATATATCCTATACCAAAAAATCACGTAAATTAATAAAGTAGTTTTTATTTTATAAAAGAAAAACAAATTTTATCGATAAACGTATAAGGGGGGAAATATCCCCGCCGTGTTGATCATATCCAAGAGATATAATAAGAACTTTTGCGAAATAGAAAAATAAAGTCTTGAATTTTTGGGTGTTATCTCCCTTAGCTCCCGTGAATATAACCAAAAATGCCGCTGATATATCAACATTAGCCGTTTATCGATAAAATTTGATTTTCTTTTATAAAATAAAAACTACTTGATTTATTTACGTGACTTTTTGGTATACGATATATTCATTCCGTGACAGATACGTACATCAGATATTCCTCAGTTTTTTTTTGTTTTTTTTCGAATGTCTCCCTTAATCTGGATAAGCACCCTAATTTATAAATTTTTTTTTATTAGACACATTTTTAGCACGGAGTGGGGAGGGGTGGGGGTAATTGACTCTAACCTTAAGTCATGGGAAACATAAAATAGTTGTTTTCAATTAATGTCGGTACTAACTGATTGTTCGATGACGGCTTGAGCATTTACGGCCTGTTCCGTAAATCCCAACCGGAAACATGTGTGTCTATATGGGGTCTGTTCTGTACAAGTACCAAACTTAATTTTATGCAATTAGCACCGAAGAGTCTCAACGCAAAAGGGTTAGGGTTAGGGTTAAGGTCTCCATTAAACTTTAGCCCCTTATATATATATATATTTTTTTTTTTTTGGGGGGGGGGGGGGTTACCTGAGGCGAAATGTCTACTTTTTTTTTAAGTTAAAAGAAATTACAAAAGAAAAAAAAAGATCTCTTAATAAGTTTGCTGCGATACCCCCCCCCCACACACACCTAATAAAATAAAAACTCCTACCAAAAATAAAAAAAGTGTTCTGTGCTCCATATCCAATACGTGATATCTAGCATCCGGAGAGAGTTCAAAGATTGGCTACTAAAATGGTGCAGGAGCTACGGATTCTGCCCCACGAAAGCTAGCTCAGAACTTATCATTCATTCACTCCTGCACCAGAAAGAGGTCCACGCGGGCATCACCTGAAACTGTTTCCATTGAACCGGAGGAGGGCCGCTTTCTCAATCACGATCTCTGGACCTTGGAATAGACGTCCAGGAGATCTTGTAAATGCGCCAACAACGCAAAAACTCAAGGTGAATTTGGACAAGTGCTAGGCTACTGTATCCTCTTCTGTGTAAATTTCTACCACCCTTTCCTAACATGGCAACTGAAACATGCTTGTTTTATTTTTTGACAAATTAATTCAATTGAATTGGAAAAATCAGCAAGGGGAATAATTCATATTCTGTGTAAATTTCTAACACTCTTTCCTTACATGGCAACTGAAACATGCTTGTTTTATTTATTTATTGAATTCAATAGAAACTATTTAATCTATAAGACCCCCTCCCCCTCTCTCTCTCTCTCAAACAAAAGTTGTTTGTTAACTAACTTAACCACGTTCTAGTTTGTCATCTTGACGCATAAGGGTAAAGTTAGACACAAGGTTTCTTTTTTGGGGGAGGGGGATATATTTAGTCCCCTCCCCATGGGCCAAGTATGTTAGGCATCTCTTTAAAAAAAAATAGCTAAAGAAATGTATAAACTTTGTTATGTACTTACGTGGTAGCTGAAAAGAAGATTGTACACCAAAAATTACGCAAATTCATCCAGTATTTAGTAAATTAAAAAAAAAAAAAAACATGATTTCATCTATCGGTCGCCATATTTTATCTATGGGTCGCCAAGGGAGATAACTCATTTTTTGTTTTGTTTTTCAAAACTTTTCCGGAAAATTACATATTTCAAAATTTCAAAATGTTAATTTTTTTTTTTACTTTAGTTTAATAAAATTTTCTTTTTTTTTTCTTTTTTTTCTTCTTTTTTAAAAAAAAAAAATCTTATATCCTACTTTTACATTGTTTTTCCGAAATTGATAAAAACAAATTGAGTTATCTCCCTTGCCGAAATGGTTAAAAAAAATGGGGTACGATAGATAAAATCATGTTTATACATATCTTTAGCTATATTTTTGTTTTGTTTAAGAGATGCTTTTTAGCTCCTTACGTCAAGTGGCTTCATGCATTGTCTGGAGCGATTTCCATAAAAAAAAAAGAAAGAAAACCTTAACGTTCAAAGAAGAGACCATGCGTAACTTCAGCCAATTATTCACGGGAAGTTTCTGAATGCTTAGTAATCCATTCCGACGAATGGAGAGCTTACGCCATTTTACCGTAAATTATCAGCAATCAAAGTGTAGTATCTGTTCCGATGGATACTGCACGCCTGTCCTGTGCAGTTTAGGAGGTGCACCCTCCCAGGCTTCGCCTCCCCTCTTTGGGGAGGAGTAAGTTTATTGCTTACTGTCTGAGGCGCCCCTACCGGGGAATGCCGACGGGGCTGCCCAGGCAATTTTTAAATGGCCAGAGTGCTCACCTCTCGAGCGCTGGCTTTTAACCCCACTTGCTCGATCCGAGATTGGGTCACATCTTACTTGTGGGAGTAAGATAAAACTGGCCTTGTGCCTAACTCCTAGCGAAGGAGTAAATAAATATCAGCAAAATTTCGTCGATCCCAACACCGGAGCACATACACAAAGAATTAAAAGATCATGGCTTGACATGAAGATTCGTATATTGAAAAAAAAAAAAAAAAAAAATGAGAGGCGTACGATGTAGATATTTTTCCTTTGTAGATAATAAGCCAAAGCGGCACCGTTCCTTTCCTATAGAAGTACCCAATTAAGCAACGCATTTTCAGATTATACAAATAAAAAACGAAACAAAAAAAACTCATTGATGTTTAGACGGCGGAGTTCGGTTTGCCAGGTTTACGAAACGGGTTAATTTCAGTAATGTAAATTATTTAGAGAGAAATGGGTTTTGGAATTACTTTCCACCAAACGTTTTTTTTTAAAATTATTATTATTAGTTAAATCATGTTTTAGCAAAAAAAACATTAAAAAACTAAGTTAAAGTAAGTTTTATCATACATGTGAAACGCCGAAATGAAAACTAGTCTGGAAAAATATAGTCGCCATCTTTATAATTCATTCGAGAAGGACACTAGCTAAGGAGAAGGATAACTCCAGTTGCTAATTTTCTAGTTAATGGAAAGTGTTATTACCTTATCGTTCTTCCTAAGCTAGTTTTATTTCTTGAAAAATTACACGGAAGTGCAACTTTGACTGTTCATATAAGATTGATTTCAACAGCTAATACATTGTATCTTCATAATATGATAAAGTAGAGATGAAGCTAGATTTTTTTTTTAATAGTAAGTTTTAAGAGTTTTAAAGGTCTTAATAATGCAAGTAGAAATTTAAAAAAAAAAAATTACTTGATCCTTCAATGTTCCTTCCATAGATAAGGAAGTTGAGTGCAACCCCATTTTCTTAATTACTTGTAAGCATTGCATACACCAGAAGTGTAAGACAAGAGGGACAAAAGGAGAGTAGAAAGTGACTAACTTGGGTTTACTTTCGGCAGCCTCGTAACTCTCGCTTTCCTTAGTTTGTCCTTTAGTCCTTATATTCCATGAGCGATGTTTCTGACAAAGGGGGAAGAATTGCTGTTTTCTGGCTCGGAATCTATCCATCTAACACTTATCATTGTTAGTTCTTAACCATGAAGTATTATTTTTTTTTAGCTCCTTACATCAAGTGGCTTCATGCCTTGTCTGGAGCGATTTTCATAAAAAAAATATTCAGATTTGGACCATGTAAAAACAGACAGAAACAACGATTTAATTCATTAAAGTTTTCAACTTGAATTTTTTTGTAAAAAAAACAAACTTAAAACCATTATATTGACGAGTGGGTCATTTTCTTTAAAATGAGACTGTTTATATATTCATAGTGACACACAGTATCATATGCATTAAGTTAAAAAAAAACAGGTACTTTTATAAATGACGCACCATGTTTCTGTGATTTCGCGTCGTCAACGTTTGGATAGGTCTCGGAAGCTCCCGAGAGTTGACGAAATTATTAACCAATCATGTTGCAGCAGGCATTAGCCAATCAGGCTACAGCAAGCGCAGCCGATAAGTTTTGGAAGAAATTAATTGCTTTCAATAAAAAAAAAATGAATTTTTATAATCTGTTAGAATTTCCCGAAGAATCAATTGAGTTCTGCCAGCAAAGATCTCTTTTAGTGAAACAAACAAAAATGCGATAAATGTCAACATATGTGTCGATTGTAGTTCCGGAAAAGTCTTGCAGACATATATTCCTGGAGAGTACCTAAAACAACTTTTGGACCAGTTGAAACCCTAACCCTAAACCCTAACTCAGAAAATGTAAAAACTAAAAAAAAAAAAAAAGTTTTTTTTTTTGTTAAAATAAAAAAAAAAGTTTTTTTTTCTTTCGTTAAAATAAAAAAATAAAAAATATTTTTTTCTTTCGTTAAAATAATGAAAAAAAAGTTTTTTTTTTCTTTCGTTAAAATAAAAAAAGTTTTTTTTTTCTTTCGTTAAAATAAAAAAAATTTTTTTTTTCTTTCGTTAAAATAATCAAAAAATTTTTTGATAAAAAAAAAAAATTTTTTCTTTCGTTAAAATAATGAAAAAAAAATTTTTTTTTTCCTTTCGTTAAAATAATAATAAAAAAAATGTTTTTTTTTCTTTCGTTAAAATAATAATAAAAAAGTTTTTTTTTCTTTCGTTAAAATAATTAAAAAAAAATTTTTTTTTTTCTTTCGTTAAAATAAAAAAAAAAAAATTGCTTAAAAACAGTTGTTTCGGTGTTTATGTTAAAAAGAAAAAAATGTAAAAATAACATGGAAAAAAAATTAAAAAACAAAAACATTTGCTTAAAAAATCAAACAAAATCATCTTTTGAAACTTTCCGGTGCACAAAAAAACATTTTATTTAAAAACATTTGATTAACAATGGTTTCTTTGACAAAAATAAAATAAAATAAACATCTAATCAATAACATTTGTTTAGCTATGGTTTGTTCGTTCTTTATTTGTATATATGTATTTTAGTTTGATTTTTTTCGTCTGGATTTATCGGTTGCCAGTCTTCAATTTATCGTTTGGCAGTTTTCGCCTCGCCAATCCTCGGGCGCTTCCGTAACCTGCCCGAACGTTGACGACGCGAAGTCACGGGGAAACATAGTGTGTCAGCTATAAGAGTACCAAAAAACATTAAAACGCCATTGAAAATAGTAACCTAACTTGAAGTAATATGAAAAAAACATTAAAACGCAAATCGCACATCATTGAAAATAGTAACCTAACTTGAAGTAATATGAAAAAAACATTAAAACGCAAATCGCACGTCATTGAAAATAGTAACCTAACTTGAAGTAATATGAAAAAAACATTAAAACGCAAATCGCACGTCATTGAAAATAGTAACCTAACTTGAAGTAATATGAAAAAAACATTAAAACGCAAATCGCACGTCATTGAAAATAGTAACCTAACTTGAAGTAATATGAAAAAAACATTAAAACGCAAATCGCACATCATTGAAAATAGTAACCTAACTTGAAGTAATATGAAAAAAACATTAAAACGCAAATCGCACATCATTGAGAATAGTACCCTAACTTGAAGTAATATGAAAAAAACATTAAAAACGCAAATCGCACATCATTGAAAATAGTAACCTAACTTGAAGTAATATGAAAAAAACATTAAAACTCAAATCGCACATCATTGAAAATAGTACCCTAACTTGAAGTAATATGAAAAAAACATTAAAACGCAAATCGCACATCATTGAAAATAGTACCCTAACTTGAAGTAATATGAAAAAAACATTAAAACGCAAATCGCACATCATTGAAAATAGTAACCTAACTTGAAGTAATATGAAAAAAAAACAACAATTAATGACACAAGAGAAAGAATGATACATTTATAAAGAGGAAAGATTAAATTTTGTTTACATCCTAATTTTATCAAAATAGCCCCCAAAATAAATGAGTTATCACAAGTTGAAATTGAAGGGAATTTTACTATATTTAGCAAATTTTTTAATTTCTAAACTCTTAACTGTTAACCTCTTTTAAATATTTATTTTCATGCACAGTGTTTTCAATTTGCTATAAATACTTTCATTGTAAAATAATGGACTTTATAACCGGTGTAGCTGATTATTTCCATACTCCGCACGGTTGGATATTTTTCCCTCCTTAGTTTAAACCACATGCATTTCGTCACATTTTTTTTTTTTTTGGTTAATTTTTGCAGTAAAAATGTTGTATCTTTCTTAAAATACAAGATTAAGCAATTAAATTTGCCATATAAGTGTATTTTTATGCAAGGAATCAGAATATGTGACTGAAAATCTCCAGTAATTAATGGTTTTCAAGTTTGCAATTAATGCACATAAATCTGATGCAGTACCTTAAAAAAAAAATACCATGTATCCTTAAAAAGGAAAGAGGTTAGAGAACTAAAACAATTATAGGTTCTACATATTTCTATTTCGAGATTTCTAAAAAAAAAAAAAAGGTTTAACTTCAATAATTATTGGCCGATTTTAAAACTGTTCAGGCTTAGATATTGGACATCAAATTACTTTTAAATATGTAAACATAGGTAAATGAGAGTTTGGAACTTTACAAGAACTATGACAAATCGATAAAATAAATAAATTTCATTTAAAATCAAGTGATGTCACCCAATCTAAAAACAACAATAAAAATGACCTTTGGAAATACCATTCAGTAAGATAAATATAGAAATATATAATTTGAATCTATATTGTTTATAACTATGTAACATTTCAGAGTGAAAATTTTGGGTCATTCAAAAAAAAAAAAAAAATGAGCTCAAATAAAACATTAATGTAAATGGTTATTTTCTAGAATAGTGGCACTCTTGAGAAATATGTTTCTTCTTTGGTTTAGGAGTGCAAATGAACCATAATACTTGACATTTACCTATAAACTTTAATTCTGGTCAGAGATTACTTTATATCTACCAATTTAAAGGCTTCAAAATCGTTTTCGAATGTCGAAGCTTATATTGTGCCAAATATTTTTTTTTGTTCATGTTCATCATTATAGATAACAAAATGGCCACCGGGTTGATTTTTTTTTGTAGCCATGGAAAATTCAAAAGAGATTTTGAAACCTTTAAACTGTTAATTTTTAAGTAATTTCTGGCTATCACTATAATTACTTTAAAAATAACAGTTTAAAGACTTCAAAATCACTTAAGAATTTTCCACAGCCATATTGTTGTGATATTGAAGAATTGAATAAGTTTTTACACAACCTCAGTATTACAAATGGCGGCTATTCATGAGTGCATATTCTTAAAGATTACTAAATGTTTTCTCTCTCTTAAAAATAAAATAAATCCACAATCAGACCATGTATGGAGTACTCTTGTCATATTTGGGCCGGTAAATCTCTGCCCCATTTAAGGGTCCTTGATAAGGTGCAGAAACGTATCTGTTATTTGATTGGCCACACCCTTTCTTCTTCTCTACACCCCCTCTTTCACATACGTGATGTTGCTAGTCTCAGTCTTTTCTATAAATACTATTATGGCATGTGTTCTTCAGAATTGTGTGATCTATTCCCCACTTCATTTGTTCCAGCTCGTTTGACTCGTTGGTCTAGTGGTCTCCATCAATTCGCTGTTTTGATATATATGTATGGAGTACTGTTGTCATATTTGGGCTGGTGAATATCTGTCCCTTGTCCAGTGCGTGGCATATGCGTTCAGAGATGATCGTTAAAATATCCGCAGTAGATCGGGCTTGCCTAAATCAATACTGTCCGGCAGAAAGAAGTTTAGAATTTACGAGATGGTAGACTAGTGCTTAATTGATTAATGACTCAAAGATTTTAGCGAAGAGATGGAGGAGACTGATGGGGCAATAACTGAACGGGTCAGTTTTCTTTTACCAAAGTTCTTGAATACTATTAACACAGAGGCAATTTTCCAGCTGCCAGGGAAGCAAAATTCGGCAAGGCATTTGTTGTAGAGTATGGAGAGAACAGGGGCTAGCTCAGCAGAGCATTTCTTTATTAATATAGCAGGGATGAGATCAGGCCCACATGCCTTGGCGGTGTCTAGGTTTTTTATGATATCATATAGCTTGAATTCTTTCAGTACATTTGCACATTCCAATTTTTCAACAGGTATCTGTTTTTTTTTTGTTTACCAAGCAAATCAGTGGCATGCGGAGGTCTGGTGATGCCCGGTGCCAACTCCAAAAGAAAAAATAAATATTTGTCATATTTGGGCTGGTAAATCTCTGTCCCATTTGAGGGTTGTTGATAAGGTGCAGAAACGTATCTGTAATTTCATTATCCCCACCCTTTCTTCTTCTCTATACACCCTCTCTCTCTCACAGACGTGATGTTGCTAGTCTCAGTCTTTTCTATAAACACTATTATGTCATGTGTTCTTCAGAATTATGTGATCTATTCCCTGCTTCTTTTGTTCAAGCTCGTTTGACTCGTTGGTCTAGTAGTCTCCATCAATTCGTTGTTTCGATACCTCATTGTAATACAGCTTCCTATTCCAGTAGCTTATTTCCAAGAACTGCAGGCTTGTGGAACTCTCTTCCTGCTGACTGTTTTCCTTCTACCTATAACCGTGGTCTTTTCAAGACTAAGGTTAATAGGCATCTCCTGTTTTTGCGATAATCATATTTGTTCTTGTTAGCTTCTTACATAAAGTGGCTTCATGCCTTGTCTGGAGCGATTTCCATAGAAAATATTTTTTTAAAAATCAAATCAAAATCATGTACAAAGCTGATATCTTTATTTATTAAAAAAACTTTCTCAGAGTGAGGTAGGATTTCAATTAACAATTATAAGAAAAGAAAGCAATAGATATAAGAAGGTAGGGGAGGAGGAAAGGAGAAGTTAGCCAGACAGAACCAATAGATTTAGAGAATAAAGCCAGACAGAACCAATAGATTTAGAATAAGAAAGGTAAAATTAAAAAAAAAGGAAACAGTTGGGGAGGGGGGGGGGCATTTCAATAGGCATCTCCTGAATTTGCGATAATCATATTTGTTCTTGTTAGCTCCTTACATCAAGTGGCTTCATGCCTTGTCTGGAGCGATTTCCATAACACAAACTAAAAAGAAAGTTTGTATAGTTTAAATTTAATTTAAAATTAATCTATTCGAACCATTGAATTCATCAACATCATGCATCTCTTACTATGTTTAAATGGAGGGGGGGGGGAGAAATTAGGAATTCACCATGGCCATTTGTGCTTTTCGCCGTTGTCCGGGATCAATAATTGTACCATTTCAGTATTAATTTTGTTCTACTCGGCATTGTCCAATGATTATTTTTCTTCATACTTTGATTTTAACGGTACTTTAGACTGTTCTGTGAAGGCCTCCTTACTAACATTACATTACGAGAGAGAGAGAGAGAGAGAGAGAGAGAGAGAGAGAGAGAGAGCGAGAGAGAGCGAGAGCGCTAGAGAGAGAGCGAGCGCTAGAGAGAGAGCGCTAGCTAAGCCCTGCTAGTTTGCATTTTCATTTCTGAGAACAGAATAGTTCTAACTAAACATTAAAGAACATTTTCGGGCGCTTGTTCATAATTGTCCACAACCCGTTTATCCCAATTTTTTTTACTGACCAAATTTTAGTCTTTTTTCGGTGTACAATTTACCTATCAGGTCGTTTGAGAATTCCGTGTTTTTGGGGAAATTTTTTCAAATATTTTAGATTTTAGGAGGGGGATCAGTTTCCTATATACATTTAACTGATCACCCACTTTTTGACCATGTTGCATTTTTTTTCACCTTTTTTACGAACTAAATTTTTTTATGTGTACAAATTACCTATCATGCTGCTAAAGAATTCCGGTTGTTTGGCAATTTTTGGAAAAAATTGTGATGGTCAAAAAGTGGGGGATCAGTTTGCGTTAAATTTATATAGGAAACTGATCCCCCATTCTAAAATCTAAAATATTTGAAACAAATTTAAAAAAAAACACGGAATTCTTTAGCAACCTGATTGTACACCGACAAAAGAAAAAAAAAATGGCCAGTAAAAAAGTTGGGAAAAGCGGGTTGTGAACAAGCGCCCATTTTTAATATTGAACAAATTCGACAATGATTGTCGAATTCGTTCAAATTCAAATAACTAAACAGAATCACCTGATTTTTGTTTAGAGCTGCTGCTGATGCTATTATTGTTTATACCACGATTGGTGAAACTGCATAACACAGCCCCCCCCCCCCCCCGGCTGTGCGCATGCGCCAACAAACGGAAGCACAAAAATTCATAATACGAATAACTGCCGTTATCGAACATATTTTAATTTGTCTTTTTTAATAAATAATTTAAATAAAAGTAATAAAAATATAATAAATAAAATTGTTTTTAGAAATTGACTTCTGAACTAACCTATCTCTGGCCAGGTCTTTATTCATCTCTCTTTCTCTCAAGTCCATTATGTTTTCCTTGTCATAATGAGGGCGAGATGTTATATCGTTTGCACGTTTCTCGGTGTTTTTGTAAATGTTTTGGGAATATAAACCAGTGGGACCCATGGAAAGTCCACAGTTGAAATCTTTCATCTGTTGTTTATTGCTGTTGTGCTGAAATCTATTTTCATTCTATGGAAATCCTACAATATTATTGTACCAATTTTGTTCAAATTGTCTAGTTTCAGAATATATCTAGCTATGGGCATCTATCTCCAAAACCATTTGTGACATATTTCCATTCTAGCTGGCACGGACGATATTATTGTACCATCTTTGGACAGAACAGATACTACACTTTGAGATATATTTATTTACACACAATATACCCCCCCCCCCCAAAAAAAATCGAGCGCGAACGCAGACCGCAAACTATATCGAAGAACAAGTTTTGATACGATCATTCATTGCTAACTAAAACAATTGAAGAAAACATTTCTTTAAGTAGTTAAATCAAAATGTTTTTTATTACTTGTCGAATTTGCTCATATGGTAGAGTATCGGACAAATTCGTCCAAATTCCTCTTTGACGTTAAGGTTGCGAGTTCGAATCGCGGCTTCGGTGCCGAAATTATTTATTGTTTATTTAGTTGTTAATATGTGCCCTAATATATTTGTTTCTGATTTTGAAATTAATTACATGGTAATTACCTCCCCCCCTTCAAAAAATTGAGCGCGAACGCAGACCCCAAACTATATCGAAGAACCAGGGGGTGGGGGACCCCCCCCCCCAAATAATTGGGGGGTGGGGTGAAATTTCCCCAAACTGTATCGAAGAACGAGTTATTATACGATCATTCATTGCTAACTGAAAGAAATGAAAAAAAAACCCATTTCTTTAAGTATTAAAATCGAAACGGATTTTATTACTTCCCACTTAGCTCATACGGTAGAGTGTCGGACAGTTGACGTTAAGGTTGAGAGTTGAAATCGCGGCCTCGAGTTTATTTGTTTATTTAGTCGTTAATATGTGCCCTAATGTATTTGTTATGTTTCTGACTTTGAAATTATTAAATAGTAATTACCTCCCGGCCCTTTACAAAAATTCTCCAGGACGGACAGACAGACAGACAGACAGACAGAGAAGGTGCTCGTTATATTATAAGTGGACTAGCGAAAATAGACTCCCTAACGGTCGTCTATTTTTTGCTAGGCTGCCGCGTTCTTGGGTGGTGAGACAAAAAAAAAAAAATTTTTTCTCCGAATACCATTTTGTTTAAAAAGGGAAAATTTTTTTTTTTTTCCCGACAAAATTTTGTTTTCCCGCCAAAAAAGGAGATTGTAAAAGAAAGGCAGACTTTGTGCCAAATGCCAAATGTAATCTGTTTACCTAATATCTAACTATTTCACCACAATCCAAGGCAACTTAAAATAAATAGGACATTTGGAAGAGCCAGATTTGAAATCAGCAACCTTTTCATTAATGCAACCAGTGATTAGGGCTTTAGGGTAACCATTATTAATATAGATTTATTTGGGGTCCGTTTAGGGTTAGGTTTGGGGAACAGATCATAAGGGTTCAATGTACCAAGCAGAGTAGAAAGTGGACCTTGGGTTTACTTTCAGCAGCCTCGTAATTCTTGCTTCCCTTATTTTGTCCTTTAGTCCTCACATTTCATGAGCGATGTTTCTGGTAAAGGGGAAAGAATTGCTGTTTTCTAGGTTGGAATCTAGCCATCTAACATTTATCGTTGGCTAGTTTTTGACTTTGAAGTAGTATTTTTCTTTTTAGTTCCTTACATCAAGTGGCTTCATGCTTTGTCTTGAGCGATTTCCATAAAAAGATAAAAGGGGGGGGACACCCACTAGATTCTTTCTCTTATTTAGTCATTAGACAACTGCCAACTACTCGTCCACGTTGTTCAGACAGACAGACCACAAAACTTCTTTATTGGGATGCAAACCAAAACCTCTCAGGCTGTCTTGCTCTGGGGTTCACCAAGACGACCCAAGGATCCAACATGGGTACGGTCTTACACACGTGGACTTAATGTAACATACACATACACAGACACCTACATATGGACATGCCATAACTTTGACACCTGCGTACGTACAGACTTTCTCATACAAACTTTGTCATATATGAACTCTTCTCTGTTCCTTACGAATGGAACACTTATTCCACACAACATAGACTCTCTAACCTTTTGTCTTCATACATACTCATAGAATTATTCATCAACACCCCCTAACCTTAACCCTAACCTCATAACCTCCTAACCTTAACCCTAACCCCATAACCTTACCCCTAACCCTAACCCTTCTCTTCTCTTTTATTTGCACCACAACGAAGATGGCCCAATAAAGTTGTTTTAAATGTTAGAATGAAACTTTGTCATCTTATTCTACAAATCCTGTGAAAATACTTGTAAAACAAACACACAGGGTGCAAAACTATGGTGATGTGACAGGGCTGGAACTTGGCAGACAGCGCGGAACCTATTAGGTTAGAAATTCTTTGTTTGCACCCTGTTCAAGAGGGAGAGGATAGTGGTTGGTGCATCAGCACATTTGTGGCAACAGTACTCCATTCACGGGCGAATATATGGGTTTTTCTGAACATCAAAATTTTACAATTGTATAGATAAGTACTTGTTCAGTTTTCTCTTTATTATCATTACTTATCATTTGTTGATCTCTAAGGATACACAAGTATGTATAAGTAAACATATACAAAACTTTTTTCTTCTTTCTCTTTTTTTCTGTTTTAAAAATAGAAATCTTTTGCAAGGAAGACTTTTCAGTAATCACTTGTGCAGACATTTTGACCTCTGGGAGAGTTTGAATTACCTACTAGACACCATCCTCAAGTGTCTTTGGTCTCTCTGTACAAGGGTTTGTCAGGACAACCTGACATGAGGATACTTCACCCTACAAGTAGACCCTGACCAAATATTCAAACTAACATAGAATTCAAAGCCCCAAATAAGATCCCCTCGGTATGGCTACATACAAGGAGGAATGGTGCACCTTCTCCTAGTGACAACACTTAGTTGGATACTCCACCAGACTAGATGAATTCTTGTCCTGGAATCCGGTAAGACCAATAGACCACAAGAAATATATACTATAACATAGTTAACTGATCAATTGGGGAGAGGAAAATTAATGTTCTTAACTTCTTTATTAAACCAACGTTTGACAGGTAAAGAACAACTTTAATGGAATATTCGAATATCTATGTATCTCATATAGAGATCAAGTGTTAGCCCCAAGAAGGGGCCCCTTGATTTCTGAGAACTTCGACTGAAGAAAAATGAAACCGCTTTTAATTTGATTGGACAAACAAAACTGGGACAAAATGTTTAAAGTCGGAATAGGGAGTTGACATGTTTTAAAAGTAAAAATCTGGCTCCCACTCTTGCAAAAAAAGTGCCCACTTTTCAGGTGGATAGTTGGCTAAACAAAAACAAATAAGGCTAAACAAAAACAAATAAGACTAAACAAAAACAAATAAGGCTAAACAAAAACAAATAAGGCTAAACAAAAACAAATAAGACTAAACAAAAATAAATAAGGCTAAACAAAAACAAATAAGGCTAAACAGAAACAAATAAGGCTAAACAGAAACAAATAAGGCTAAACAGAAACAAATAAGGCTAAACAAAACCAAATAAGGCTAAACAAAAACAAATAAGGCTAAACAAAAACAAATAAGGCTAAACAAAAACAAATAAGGCTAAACAAAACCAAATAAGGCTAAACAAAACCAAATAAGGCTAAACAAAACCAAATAAGGCTAAACAAAACCAAATAAGGCTAAACAAAACCAAATAAGGCTAAACAAAACCAAATAAGGCTAAACAAAACCAAATAAGGCTAAACAAAACCAAATAAGGCTAAACAAAAACAAATAAGGCTAAAAAAAACAAATAAGGCTAAATAAAAACAAATAAGGCTAAACAAAAACAAATAAGGCTAAACAAAAACAAATAAGGCTAAACAAAAACAAATAAGGTTAAACAAAAACAAATAAGGCTAAACAAAAACAAATAAGGCTAAACAAAACCAAATAAGGCTAAACAAAAACAAATAAGGCTCTGCTAGTCCAATGGTTGTAATATTGCACATTTGTCTTAGTTATTAATGCCGCAAATTTATCCGTTTTCACGACTTGGTAGAAATAATCCGCAAAACATAAAAGGATAAAATAAAAAGGAGGGTAAGGGAAGAAATACGATTTAAAGTGGTCTCGTTTGAAATCAAAAGCAAAAGATTTTATTTTACAAAAAAGTCCTCGAGGCGAGTCAAAAACTTGCAAATATTTCCCTTGCGGGCATTCAACGTGTAAGGACAAAACGCCTTGTAACAAAATAAAATAGAAGAAACAGCGTACAAGCTGCCTACTATACACCCAAATAAACTGCTTTTCAAACAGATAATTGTCGTTTCAACTAATGACGAATGATATTATACAAATATGACTTCTACGGTTTAAACAAATAATGAATATAACGAAATACTTACAATTCTCAAAAGACACAAACAGCCTTCACCAGTTTAAAGGCTTAATACTCTGTGAATAAATGTTTTTCCAACGTTAACGCTGCGTGAATAAAACGTGTCAAACTTGACAACTTTGCCTTCCAATGCCAACGCTGTGTGAACAATCTTATCTCCGTCCTTCTTCAGAAAATGTTGAAAACCGCAAAATTCTTAAAACTTATGGGCATGTTGAATTTCGATTCAATGCTCCGTGCGGCAATGAACCCCTGTGTTGAATCTCACAGTCTCAGTGTTCTTGAAGAAAGGAAGCGCTTAGGGAATTTACTCTATCAATCAACTGGAGAAGCACGTCCACTCCCAAAGCTGGCTGAATTCCAAACGGAAGAATTTGGTGCCAGAATCCCTGACGTCACTCTAACAAGGCTGACCTTAAACTTTATGTAAATGACATAGAGTTTCGTACAAAATCAAAAGTACGAAAACAAATCAATAGAGAGTATAAAATACAGAATATCAAAATACGATACAGGGT
The DNA here is from genome assembly GCA_963556195.1 of Sepiola atlantica. Taxonomy (NCBI): domain Eukaryota; kingdom Metazoa; phylum Mollusca; class Cephalopoda; order Sepiida; family Sepiolidae; genus Sepiola; species Sepiola atlantica. The sequence continues at coordinate 62,521,818 of OY744550.1, forward strand.
ACAAAATATATAAATACTAGCGGGGCTACCCGGCGTTGCTCGGGGTAATAAAAACATATAATTCAAGAAAAATCGTGTGTGTAACATCTTTATATACAAACTTCTATTTCTCCCCCCCCCCCTTTCTCTATAGCCGTCTCTTTATCTTTCTACCTTTCTCTTCCCTGGTCGCCCCATTTCACCGCTACTTTCTAATTTTGCCTTTTGTGAAAGCTGTTTCTTCCCCACAATTTCTCCTACGTTGCAGAGGGCAATAGTATGACATATTTCTATAAAAAGTAACACCTCTATCTGCGCCTTCTATATAGGTACTTATCTCCGCCCCGGTGTTCATACTATATACGTATCTATCATCACTCCGGTGCGAATGCTAAATAGTACCTATCGCCGCCCTGGTGTGAATGCTAAATACGTACCTATTGCGCCCCGGTGTGCATGCTACATAAGTACCTATCGCTGCCCTAGTGCGAATAATTAATATGTACATATTGCCGCTTTGGTGCAAATACTAAATACGTACCTATCGCCGCTTTGGTGTGAATGCTAAATACGTACCTATCGCCGGCCCGGTGCGAATGCTAAATACGTACCTATAGCCGCCCTGGTGCGAATGCTAAATATGTACCTATAGCTGCCCCAGTGCGAATGCTAAATACGTACCTATAGCCGCCCCGGTGCGAATGCTAAATACGTACCTATCACCACCCCGGTGCGAATGCTAAATACATACCTTTCGCCGTTCCGGTGCGCGTGCTATATATGTATTGATCGCCGCCGCGGAGCGCATGCTATGTACATACTTATTGCTGCCCATGTGTACATGCTATATACGTAGCTATCGCCACCCCTGAATTCTGAATACGTACCTATCGCCGCCCCGGTGTGGAAGCTAAATATGTACATATCGCCGCCCCAGTGCAAATGCTAAATACATACCTATCGCCGCCCCGGTGTGAATTCTAAATACGTACCTATCGCCGCCCCGGTGTGAATTCTAAATACGTACCTATCGCCGCCCAGGTGTGAATTCTAAATACGTACCTATCGCCACCCCGGTGCGGAAGCTAAATACGTACATATCGCCACCCAGGTGTGAATTCTAAATACGTACCTATCGCCACCCCGGTGCGGAAGCTAAATACGTACATATCGCCACCCCGGTGCGAATGCTAAATACATACCTATCGCCGCCCCGGTGCGAATGCTAAATACATACCTATCGCCGCCCCGGTGTGAATGCTAAATACATACCTATCGCCGCCCCGGTGTGAATGCTAAATACATACCTATCGCCGCCCCGGTGTGAATGCTAAATACATACCTATCGCCGCCCCGGTGTGAATGCTAAATACATACCTATCGCCACCCCGGTGTGAATGCTAAATACATACCTATCGCCGCCCCGGTGTGAATGCTAAATACATACCTATCGCCGCCCCGGTGTGAATGCTAAATACATACCTATCGCCGCCCCGGTGTGAATGCTAAATACATACCTATCGCCACCCCGGTGTGAATGCTAAATACATACCTATCGCCGCCCCGGTGTGAATGCTAAATACATACCTATCGCCGCTCTGGTGTGAATGCTAATTACGTACCTATTGCCGCCCCGGTGTAAATGCTAAATATGTACCTGTCGCCACCCCGGTGCACGTGCTATATACGTACCTATCGCCGCCCCGGTGCGCGTGCTATATATGAACCGATCGCTGCTCCAGTACGCATGCTAAATACATACCTATCACTGCCCCGGTGCGCATACTATTTACGTACTTATTGCCGCCCATGTGCACATGCTATATACGTACCTATCGCCACCGCTGAATGCTAAATAAGTACCTATCTCTGCCCAGGGGTGAATGCTAAATATGTACATATTGCCGCCCCGGTGTACATACACCATATGTACCTATCGCTGCCCTAGTGCGAATAATTAATATGTACATATTGCCGCTTTGGTGCAAATGCTAAATACGTACCTATCGCCGCTTTGGTGTGAATGCTAAATACGTACCTATCGCCGGCCCGGTGCGAATGCTAAATACGTACCTATAGCCACCCTGGTGCGAATGCTAAATACATACCTATAGCCGCCCCGGTGCGAATGCTAAATACGTACCTATAGCCGCCCCGGTGCGAATGCTAAATACGTACCTATCACCACCCCGGTGCGAATGCTAAATACATACCTTTCGCCGTTCCGGTGCGCGTGCTATATATGTATTGATCGCTGCCGCGGAGCGCATGCTATGTACATACTTATTGCTGCCCATGTGTACATGCTATATACGTAGCTATCGCCACCCCTGAATTCTGAATACGTACCTATCGCCGCCCCGGTGTGGAAGCTAAATATGTACATATCGCCGCCCCAGTGCAAATGCTAAATACATACCTATCGCCGCCCCGGTGTGAATTCTAAATACGTACCTATCGCCGCCCCGGTGTGAATTCTAAATACGTACCTATCGCCGCCCAGGTGTGAATTCTAAATACGTACCTATCGCCACCCCGGTGCGGAAGCTAAATACGTACATATCGCCACCCTGGTGCGAATGCTAAATACATACCTATCGCCGCCCCGGTGCGAATGCTAAATACATACCTATCGCCGCCCCGGTGCGAATGCTAAATACATACCTATCGCCGCCCCGGTGCGAATGCTAAATACATACCTATCGCCGCCCCGGTGCGAATGCTAAATACATACCTATCGCCGCCCCGGTGTGAATGCTAAATACATACCTATCGCCACCCCGGTGTGAATGCTAAATACATACCTATCGCCGCCCCGGTGTGAATGCTAAATACATACCTATCGCCGCCCCGGTGTGAATGCTAAATACATACCTATCGCCACCCCGGTGTGAATGCTAAATACATACCTATCGCCGCCCCGGTGCGAATGCGAAATACATACCTTTCGCCGTTCCGGTGCACGTGCTATATACGTACCTATCGCCGCCCCGGTGCACGTGCTATATATGTACTGATCGCCGCCGCGGAGCGCATGCTATGTACATACGTATTGCTGCCCATGTGTACATGCTATATATAATTGCTGGTAGAAAATTCCAACATTGGTTAAAGATGAAATAGTGATAAACTCCAAAACAATCTGTGGTTTCATGCCTGAATGATTTGGAATGGAATTTCTCATTAACAAGTGACTTGAGGTAATTTCCTCAGGTCAAATGTAAATTTTTCGTTTCCTATGTGTCACTACGTATCCTAAACTAAAATTTTATTTTCATTATATCTAAACTCTTTTAATGTGGTCACATAGATCTTTGCAAAGAATAAACAATGATACCAAATTTATTATATGATAGAACCTGGTAGTGCCCATATCCTCTCCAGGCCACATACAGCGTCCTGGTGTTTCCAAATGGTCACCCATTTAGTACTGGCCAGGCTCAATGTTGCTTAACTTCGGTGATCTAACAGGAACCTGTGTGTCGACGTGATTACGCCGTATATTTTATTTTCATTATATCTAAACTCTTTTAATGTGGTCACATAGATCTTTGCAAAGAATAAACGATAATACCAAATTTATTATAATAATCATTAGATCAAACCAACCAAAACATTGAGCAAATCTTCCAAAGGCTTCAAGAGTTAATAGTACATTTCTGTAGAATCAAAGAAAAAAAGGGGAAAATATTAAATTAAATTAAAGAAATGTAAATTTAAAACATTTTGTTCAATTAAAAAAAATATATATAAATTTTACGTATCACAAACCAACATTTATTTTAATTCATAGCTATCCCAAACTAAAATTTCATTTACATTCTAATTAAACTCTTTTAATGTGGCCACATAGATTTTTGAAAAACATAAACCATGCTACCAAGTTTATTTTGGTAGCTCAATTAGCCACCGAATTACGACCGTTCAAAATTTGTTGGAAATTAGAAAATTTGCTATCTTGTGTGCTATTGGTCCAGAAATCAATTAAAAGAAAAAAAGCAGACTTTGAACAAAGGAAAAGTCCTTACAAATGTAATATCATCTTTTTGTGGTAAATGAAAAGTAATGAAAATAAATTATGACCAAATTATGACCGTTCAAAATTTGTTGAAAATTAGAAAATTTGCTATCTTGTGATGTAATCTGGCTGGTTGAGGACATGCATTGTATGGAGAGAAATTATATGATGGATATGTAATGTGCGTCTTAAAGACATACTTAGATCTGATGACCTAATGTAATATCATCATTTTGTGGTAAATGAAAAGTAATGAAAATAAATTATGACCGAATTATGACCGTTCAAAGTTTGTTGGAAACAACCAAACATTTGAATAATAATAACCCTAACTTTTAAATAATGTAAATCACAACAGTAACTATCGTAATATTTTGTAAAGATAATGCTTCGAATAATTCAACACCAACGGACAAATTAGCATTTTATAACGATCGCATATTAAAGGTTTGGGTTAGCGTTAGTAATAATGGGCTCTTCTGCCATTTATGTATTCATAAGTGTTTTAATTATTATAAACCATTTAATATTAAAATCATTACTACTACTATTCCCAGCAATGCTTCAAGCAAACTACCATTCTCTATTAAGATCATTACTTTTTCTTATTGCAGTAAATTCTTATTAAAAAGATTTTTGAAGCTTATCTTTCTCCTTTGAAAAGAAATTGAATCTATATTTTAATATATATGTATATATATAAATTAAGTTCAAATATTAACTAAATGAACAAAACCATTACTTTTCAAAAGGGCTCAATATATATTAGAGTATATCCCTGAGGAGGAGCCGAGAAGGTTCTGAAACAATTGTCGGATACTCAAACTATGTTTATTTTAATATATATATATATACAGGGTGTCTCAAAAAAATGTACTCACTCTTAGAATGGCAAAATGTGCAGAAGATGTCGAGTTTGCACACAAAATTGTGTGGAGCGATGAAGCAAAGTTTTCTCGTCATTCTACGAGTGAGTACATTTTTTTGAGACACCCTGTATATATATATATATATATATATATATATATATATATATGATAGTTTTATTTACACAGACATGTACATGTCTGTGTAAATAAAACTATCATATATAAAGCTCTATTTTGATATTGAGCACTTTTTATAAACCCGGTTAAAATTCTCTGGATTACCACCCTGTGGATATTTTTCACCTGGATTATTACCATTATTATATATATATATATATACATATATAAATTCCCGAAACAGTTTTTCATGGTAAACAACTGATGATCCCTTAAAATAGTGTTAGAAACAAACTAATATAATAGCTGTAAAAAATAAATTGACTTACATGAGTGATTTTCCACTGAAAGACTTGGGACTAGAAGTTTAAAAAAAAAAAAAATTTTTTTTTAATATAGTTTTAATGGTTGAGAAACTTCCGAGACTATATATATGAACATTTTTGAATATTATTTTCTTCGCTTGTCATATTAGAAAAAAAGATTTCTGGACATTGTTTTTTCGTGTTTATAATTAATCAGTAATTTAAATAAATATTGCCGTCATCATATTAATAAATAACTATTGTGTTGATGAAGAGATTCAATTAATCGGTGCTTGTGGACTGTAGGTCAGAATTTAAAAAAAAATCTTTAATTTGAAGAGAATCAAATAATAACATAACATCTATTTGGGAAAAAGGCTTGTGTCTGTAACTCCCAATTCTTTTCCTTTCTCTTTTGTCCACTATACCAGTTCGTGCACAGGTCTGACCGAATATTTTCTGTGAAGCCAGTGTTTGTCCACCTTGCACTTAAAGTCGTTTATGTCTGTTGCATCGATGACCCAGTCTGGCAGAGAATCCCAATTGTTCACAACCTGTAGCTCAAAAGAATACTTTCTGATGTTTAGCCTACTATGCTTCTTTTCCAGTTTCAGGTTGTGACCTCTTGTTCCGGTGATCTTTCTGAGGGGTAACAGTCTCTCTTGATCCATGTTGTCTTTGCCTGTGAGGATCTTGAACGTCTGGGTCATATCTCTACGTTCTCTTCTATAGTACATGGACGGGAGCTTCATGTGTCTCAGCCTATCTTCGTATGGCAGGTCCACAAGTGTAGGGCACAATTTGGTGGCTCGGCGCTGGAGTTTTTCAACCTTGTCAATATCACCGACAAACTGATGAACTCGTGGTGCATTTCCGTACTCAAGGATGGGTCTAACCATTGAAGTGTAGAGCTTCTTGATCACGGTCTTGTCTCTGCTGACAAACGTTCGTTTTATTGTCCCAAGTGTACGGTTTGCCTTCTTTACCGTTTCATTGACATGGTGATGAAATGACAGTTTGTTGTCTACGTATACACCCAGGTCTTTTTCAATATGTGAAGCGCCAATTTCTTTGTCAGTTCCTTCATTGACGTAGATATTCCTTTGGTTGTTATGTCCAAAGTGTATAACTCTGCATTTCAGGAGAGAGAACTTTAGTTTCAAGTTTCAACCACGATTTATCTGAAAATGGATTTTACTATTGTAATTATTCTAAAATAAAGTATAAAAAATATATACGTAAAAGGAACTGTTTTAAAAAATGTCTACGTAAAAGGATAATTTAGGAATAAAACAATCACAACGCATTCGGCACCAATGAAAAATAAAATGATTTTGAAAAATAAAATGATTTTGAAAAATAAATTATCACAGAAGAAGGAAAAAATAGAAAAAATACGTAAATCGAAGGGGAAAAACATGAAACACGGGAAATAAAGTTTTTGAAATAAATGACAGTTTTACACTGGGTAAAATTCGGCAATTTGTTTGAAAACAGTTCCTTTTACGTATACATTTTTAAAAACTTTTTTTAGAATAATTACAATAGTAAAATCCAATTCAAGATATATCGTGGTTGAAACTTGAAACTAGAGTTCCCTCCTCTTTATTTGACTCTCCTCAAATAAAAGATATATATGTATATATATATTTTTTTTCGGACCTACAGTCCACAAGAAACAATTCATCTTCTACTGACAAATACAAATGAGAATAATAAATCCATTTCCCTCCAGAGTGATTCAAGGGAGACAATTTATTTCAACTGAGTTACTTCCCTTCCACCACAAATAGAGAAAGCGGTGTATTTTATTTACCTCATCTCCAGGAGGTTAGACACAAGGTCAGGTGTGGGTTTTTAAAAGCCAGCGCACTAGGATTAGCGTGCTCTAACCCACAAAAATGCCTGAGCAGCCCCGTCGGCATTCCCCGGTAGGGGCGCATCAGGCGATTAGCAATGATCTAACCCCTTCTCAAAGTGAAGACAAAGCCTGGGAGGATGGACCTCCTGAGACTGAACAGGACCATACCTCAGACCGACAGCAACAAATTCACTGTCTGACTGATTGCCGATGACGTATTCCCAATACAAAGTCAGTGTATATGTGTGTATCTGCTACAAACCGTGTTTAAATATGACTGTCGGATTGTTTCATCGATTTTTTTTTTTTTTTTTTTGCTTATCTAACATTTCTATTTCAGTCAGATTCGGCCAGACGTATTTGTTTTACAAGTATTTCAATGGAATGTGCTCCGATGAACTTACTGCTCTGGTGCCCCCATGACGTAAATACCTTGACCAACCCGACAATCAGCTATATCCCATCCATTCACTGTGGAGGTTCCCAGATGCCGGAGAGCCTTCTACTCCAATAGCTTCTTTCCTCGGGCTGCAAGCGTTTGGAACTCCCTCCCTGCCCTCTGTCTTCTCGACTGTACCGACATGCAGAAATTAAAAACTAATGTGAACAAACATCTCGCTGCACAGCTCCCAATTTAGGATTACCCCCTAAACTTTCTACCCTAATTCTCAGTAGCCCCTTACGTCTACAGTGGCGGACTGCCTTGTTTGGGGTGAACTAAGTTATATAAAAAAAAGTTAAAGTTAAGTTTTAATAATAACCAAGATTAGAATATTAGTCCGAATGATACAAATTTTTTTGCTTTTTTTTATCTAGAGTTTAATTTATCACATTTTTTTTCTTTTACAGGTTTGCAGAAAATTCAAAAGAAAAATGAATCACAAAGGGACACGAGATCATGAACCATATTTACAATTTCAGAACTGCCGTATTCTTGTAGACCATGAGTTAATCTTGGAAGATCTTTGGTGCCAAGGCGGAAAAATTGTCAACCCAGAGAAAGTGTTTTTCGATGAGAAGGTCTCTGCAGATGTTCAGATTGACTGTCATGGCAGTCTTATCGCCCCCGGATATATTGATGTACAGATAAACGGTAAAACAGATTATTATTTAAAAAATTTTTTATTCACCCTCAACCAAGGCTCTTTTTCCACTGGGATGTAAGGAGCTACTGTAATTAGGGGCCAGATTTATAAGGGGGCATCCTAAGTTAAAATGAATCAGTATTGTACATTTTTCTTTTTTTTTTGACTTGCAGAAACTCAAATAAAGACAATTCTCTCATCCGGCAGATAATTAATAATCTTTTTAAAAAAAAACTTTTATTCACCCCAAACAAGGCACATTGCCACTGAGACGTAAGGGGCTACTATGAATTAAGAGCCAGATTTGTAGGGGGTATATCCTAAGGTTGGAGTTGTGGAGCAAGATATTTGTTCACATTACATTTAAATTTCTGCATGTTTGTACAATTGGGTAAACAGGGAGCAGGAAGGGATAAACGGTAAAGTTATTATTTAAAAAAAACTTTTATTCCCCCCAAACAAGACACATTTCCACTGTTGTTGATCTGTATCACCTCCTCTTTCCAACTGGAAACCCTTGACCGTTCGTGCATGTCGCCATCTTGTCTTCCAACAACAACTAAGGGAAGTCACTCTCACTACTTTACCCTATATAAAGGAAGTGACTCGGAGACAACCTAAATGGAGATAACTCAGAGAAAACTTAAACATTGCTGGTGTCCTCTTGTGAAGACTACAGTTCCATAACAAAAAAAACAAACAAACAAAAGTAAAACAAGTATCATTGCATCAGGTCTCTCAGAATTTCGGAAGAGGTTCCCATCTTCGTCAGCATGTCATAATCTTTTTTTAAAAAAATATACAGTTTTTGAGCTAGTGAAGATTATGACATGCTGAACGTATTGGCGTTAAAATCAATTTAGTATTATGTATTAATAGTGGAAAAAACACTTTTTAAATTAGTACATCGACTTATTTCCAATATGGCGGCATGATCGATAAAAAAAAAATAAAATAATGAGGAATGGAAACGAGGTGCCACAAAGACTTTAAAATGTTTTCATTGTTTTTTTAATGAAAAATTGTGTTGCGAAAACACAAAAATTATGTTTTGTAACAAATATTTTAATAAATATTTTAATTGTTTTAATAAATCATTTTTTATATAACTCACTAAGACACTTAATTGGACCTAGTTTCAATTCCTGTTTTTAGCCACTACCAATGAAACATGTCACCATTTTGGAAATAAGCTGATAATACTAGCATATTTACTAATTTAAAATGTTTTTTTCCTATTTCATACACAATACTAAATTGATTTTAATGCCAATACGTCGTTTAGCATGTCATAATCTTTTAAAAACAAATACAATTTCTGAGCTAGTGAATATGACCTTTCCAAAAATACTTATCTGTCACCTGAATTTCATGTTTTTCCATTAGCATGTATGTTAAGAAATTGGTCCCTTTTTTTTTTCTGTAAGGGTGTCTGCACAAGTAGTCTACAGTGAAGCAAGGGGGTGTGCAATCACCAACTGCACCTCTCCTGGACTGGCATTTAATATATCGCACTAAGTGACGCCTGCCCCCTCCCCACATAAGGGGAGACATTCCTTATGGCGAGTAGATGTAATAGTAGCCCTTTTATTTATTTGCCCCTTGCAAACGAGGGCAAAGTTAGACAACAAGGTCAGTTTTTAATGTAGAGAAAATCCAGCTACCCCAATAAACAATCTTTGGTACTTTTTTACATCGGAACTCATGCTAACTTTGACCATGACCCTGACCCTAACCCTGACCATGACCCTAAACCCTAACAATGACCCTAACTTTGACCCTAACCCTAAACCCTAACTTTGACCATGACCCTAACTCTAAACCCTAACCCTACTGCTAACCCTAACCCCCACTTTGCCCCTGACCCTAACGATGGCGTCAAAGTTAGTGCAGATCCCAATGTAAAAAAAGCACCCAATCTTTAATTGTTTATGCAACCAAACAGACATCTTGTTCTATCACTCAGCTTATGTTTTTAATATCAGCTTGCAGGACCCCCATGGAATTCCACGGTGCCTCCCCCACCCCCTCCCCCATTCTCTTTCTTTGGTGCTTCTGCCGTTTCACCATGATATGTAAAAAAGAAATGACTAAAGAAATTTATAAACTTTGTTATGTACTTACGTAGTAGCTGAAAAATTAGGAAAATTCATCCAGTATTTATTAAATTAAAAATAAAAATAAACGATTTTTATCGATAGTCACCATCTTGTATCTTTCAATCGCCTGATTTTATCCTTGATCGCCAAGGAAAAAGGGGAGATAACTCATATGTTTTGGATTTTTTTGTTTTCTGCTAAATTCTTTTTTAGTTATCTCCCTTTGTTACAAAATCGTCTACCGATACATAAAATCGTTTTTTTCTTCTTTTTCTTATAATTTAATAAATACTGGATGAATTTGCGTATTTTTTTCTGTACAATATTATTTTCAGCTAACACGCAAGTACATAACAAAGTATTTCTTTAAATATTTTAATGTCATGGTGAAACAGCAGAAGCATCATTTCTTTTTATACCGTAAAAATACTGGTAAGGTATTTTTTCTAACAAATAAATAAATAAATAAACGCACATTTTAATTCATCTTTTTCTTTTAACGACAATTTAAATATCCAAAATTAGTTTCTTCCCATAAGAATTGTCAACTAAATATCGAATTAGGGTCACAAAAATGAGCTATATAGTTCTGTCTGTATTCTCACGCAAATGTGGGTGTCTCAAGCGAATAAACACCTCACCCATCCCTCCAGACAAGGAGGTATTACCTGGGAGTATGATATTCTGAGACCGCCTAGAACAGATAGTACGCTTTAAATTATTTATTTGCAAAGAAATTTCAGATTAGGACACAAGGCCATCAAAAAAGTGTGTGTAAGGGTCATTGGTCATCCACTGTCTATCCTACTCTTACCTAGACGCATTTTGACCCATTCGTACAAGCACTGTTTCTTTGACCATCATTTTCATTTTAGCAATCACCACAATACCACATTTACTTTATAGACCATCCTACTTAAAATACACTTTATTCCTTGCTCGAAGGCCAGATAAGTGCTGTCCAAGTAGTCTACAGTAAAGCAGGGGAAGCTGGAATTCTTTTGGCTAGGAGCAAAGTGTAGTATCTGTTCTATTATTACATTTAATCTTTTCTGTCCTCGGGCAGTGATGGAAAATCCTTCTAGACTGATGCAATCAAGAGTACCCCTTTTTGAGGCAGCTGGATATTCCCACATTAAAAGCCTACCTTGTTTCTAACATTTCCCTCGTGAGGAGGCAAATAAATAGGGGCTTGGTTTACCTATTATAAACAGTGGAACGATTGTTTGAAAAAAACAAAAAAAAAACAGTTAATTTGAGTTACCTCCCTTGGACTGTGGAAAGGATACATGAATTAGCTGAATAGTGTTTTATATAATAAGTAATGTTGAGCTGCATAGCAAATTACGTTTTTATATCGATTTTGGTATGTTTTCTTTTACACCTCGGTTAGGGTTAGGGTTGGCCCGATTATTCGGAATAGGAAACTGGAAAAATAGGAACATTCTGGAATTGGGTTAGGGTTGGCCCGATTATTCGAAATAGGAAATCGGAAAAATAGGAACATTCTGGAATCCGGTTAGGGTTGGCCCAATTATTCGGAATAGGAAACTGGAAAAATAGGAACATTCTGGAATTGGGTTAGGGTTGGCCCGATTATTCGGAATAGGAAATCGGAAAAATAGGAACATTTTGGAATCGGGTTAGGGTTTGGCCCAATTATTGTGAATAGGAAATCGAAAAAATAGGAACATTCTGGAATCAGGTTAGAGTTGGCCCGATTATTCGGAATAGGAAATCGGAAAAATAGGAACATCTAGAATCGGGTTAGGGTTGGCTCGGTTATTCGGAATAAGAAATTGGAAAAATAGGAACATTCTGGAATCAGGTTAGGGTTGGCCCGATTATTCGGAATAGGAAATCGGAAAAATAGGAACATTTTGGAATCGGGTTAGGGTTTGGCCGATTCTTCGGAATAGGAAATCGGAAAAATAGGAACATTCTGGAATTGGGTTAGGGTTGGCCCGATTATTCGGAATAGGAAATCGGAAAAATAGGAACATTTTGGAATCGGGTTAGGGTTTGGCCGATTCTTCGGAATAGGAAATCAGAAAAATAGGAACATTTTGGAATCGGGTTAGGGTTGGGCCGATTATTCGGAATAGGAAATCGGAAAAATAGGAACATTCTGGAATTGGGTTAGGGTTGGCCCGATTATTCGGAATAGGAAATCGAAAAAATAGGAACATTCTGGAATCGGGTTAGGGTTGGCCTGATTATTCGGAATAGGAAACTGGAAAAATAGGAACATTTTGGAATCGGTATCTGAATTGGAAAATCTGTCGCCTAATTTCCAATTCTAAAAACGATTCCCTAAAAAGAAAAAATTGTTTAAAACCTAATTTTGCTTTGCTGGTACTAATGATAAAATGATAGATATTCATTGATTTTAAACTACCAGTAAAACTAAAATTTATAGATCATAATAACGAATTCAGGTAAAAATGGCGCCGGAAAAATAGCACAGGTAAAAATGGCACAAGTGAAAAATATAGATGAATATCTCACTGAGTTTATCAAAGAGAAAAACATTAAGAAATTTGTCACATTAAAAAGATAATTATGTGTACATTTAAAAGTGAATGAGGACTATGCGCTAAAGTAGAATTTGAGGAAGGAAGGGGGAGCGGCCTTCCTTCATGAAATTTTACTTGTTAGGCAATTTTAGAATCAGAATTGGTAATTGTATTGGAATCAGGAATTTTGAGCAAAATCGGGAATTGTATTGGAATCAGGAATTTAGAACAGAATCGGTAATTGTATCCAAATTGAGAATTTCAAACAGAATCAGTAGTTGTATCGGAATCGAATTTCAAACTGAATCAGTAGTTGTATCGGAATCGAATTTCAAACTGAATCAGTAGTTGTATCGGAATCGAATTTCAAACTGAATCAGTAGTTGTATCGGAATCGAATTTCAAACTGAATCAGTAGTTGTATCAGAATCGAATTTCAAACAGAATCGGTAGTTGTATCGGAATTGAGAATTTCTAACAGAATCGGTAGTTGTATCGGAATTGAGAATTTCAAACAGAATCGGTAGTTGTATCGGAATTGAGAATTTCAAACAGAATCGGTAGTTGTATCGGAATTGAGAATTTCAAACAGAATCGGTAGTTGTATCGGAATTGAGAATTTCAAACAGAATCGGTAGTTGTATCGGAATTGAGAATTTCAAACAGAATCGGTAGTTGTATCGGAATTGAGAATTTAAAACAGAATCGGTAGTTGTATCGGAATTGAGAATTTCAAACAGAATCGGTAGTTGTATCGGAATCGAATTTCAAACAGAATCGGTAGTTGTATCGGAATTGAGAATTTCAAACAGAATCGGTAGTTGTATCGGAATTGAGAATTTCAAACAGAATCGGTAGTTGTATCGGAATTGAGAATTTCAAACAGAATAGGTAGTTGTATCGGAATTGAGAATTTCAAACAGAATCGGTAGTTGTATCGGAATTGAGAATTTCAAACAGAATCGGTAGTTGTATCGGAATCGAATTTCAAACAGAATCGGTAGTTGTATCGGAATTGAGAATTTCAAACAGAATCGGTAGTTGTATCGGAATCGAATTTCAAACAGAATCGGTAGTTGTATCGGAATTGAGAATTTCAAACAGAATCGGTAGTTGTATCGGAATTGAGAATTTCAAACAGAATCGGTAGTTGTATCGGAATTGAGAATTTCAAACAGAATAGGTAGTTGTATCGGAATTGAGAATTTCAAACAGAATCGGTAGTTGTATCGGAATTGAGAATTTCAAACAGAATAGGTAGTTGTATCGGAATTGAGAATTTCAAACAGAATCGGTAGTTGTATCGGAATTGAGAATTTCAAACAGAATCGGTAGTTGTATCGGAATTGAGAATTTCAAACAGAATCGGTAGTTGTATCGGAATTGAGAATTTCAAACAGAATCGGTAGTTGTATCGGAATTGAGAATTTCAAACAGAATAGGTAGTTGTATCGGAATTGAGAATTTCAAACAGAATCGGTAGTTGTATCGGAATTGAGAATTTCAAACAGAATCGGTAGTTGTATCGGAATTGAGAATTTCAAACAGAATCGGTAGTTGTATCGGAATTGAGAATTTCAAACAGAATAGGTAGTTGTATCGGAATTGAGAATTTCAAACAGAATCGGTAGTTGTATCGGAATTGAGAATTTCAAACAGAATCGGTAGTTGTATCGGAATTGAGAATTTCAAACAGAATAGGTAGTTGTATCGGAATTGAGAATTTCAAACAGAATCGGTAGTTGTATCGGAATTGAGAATTTCAAACAGAATCGGTAGTTGTATCGGAATCGAATTTCAAACAGAATCGGTAGTTGTATCGGAATTGAGAATTTCAAACAGAATCCGTAGTTGTATCGGAATCGAATTTCAAACAGAATCGGTAGTTGTATCGGAATCGAATTTCAAACAGAATCGGTAGTTGTATCGGAATTGAGAATTTCAAACAGAATCGGTAGTTGTATCGGAATGGGGAATTTCAAACTGAATCGGTAGTTGTATCGGAATTGAGAATTTCAAACAGAATCGGTAGTTGTATCGGAATTGAGAATTTCAAACAGAATCGGTAGTTGTATCGGAATTGAGAATTTCAAACAGAATCGGTAGTTGTATCGGAATTGAGAATTTCAAACAGAATCGGTAGTTGTATCGGAATTGAGAATTTCAAACAGAATCGGTAGTTGTATCGGAATTGAGAATTTCAAACAGAATAGGTAGTTGTATCGGAATTGAGAATTTCAAACAGAATCGGTAGTTGTATCGGAATTGAGAATTTCAAACAGAATCGGTAGTTGTATCGGAATTGAGAATTTCAAACAGAATCGGTAGTTGTATCGGAATTGAGAATTTCAAACAGAATCGGTAGTTGTATCGGAATTGAGAATTTCAAACAGAATCGGTAGTTGTATCGGAATTGAGAATTTCAAACAGAATCGGTAGTTGTATCGGAATTGAGAATTTCAAACAGAATCGGTAGTTGTATCGGAATTGAGAATTTCAAACAGAATCGGTAGTTGTATCATAATTGAGAATTTCAAACAGAATCGGTAGTTGTATCGGAATTGAGAATTTCAAACAGAATCGGTAGTTGTATCGGAATTGAGAATTTCAAACAGAATCGGTAGTTGTATCGGAATTGAGAATTTCAAACAGAATCGGTAGTTGTATCGGAATTGAGAATTTCAAACAGAATAGGTAGTTGTATCGGAATTGAGAATTTCAAACAGAATCGGTAGTTGTATCGGAATTGAGAATTTCAAACAGAATCGGTAGTTGTATCGGAATTGAGAATTTCAAACAGAATAGGTAGTTGTATCGGAATTGAGAATTTCAAACAGAATCGGTAGTTGTATCGGAATTGAGAATTTCAAACAGAATCGGTAGTTGTATCGGAATCGAATTTCAAACAGAATCGGTAGTTGTATCGGAATTGAGAATTTCAAACAGAATCGGTAGTTGTATCGGAATTGAGAATTTCAAACAGAATCGGTAGTTGTATCGGAATTGAGAATTTCAAACAGAATAGGTAGTTGTATCGGAATTGAGAATTTCAAACAGAATCGGTAGTTGTATCGGAATTGAGAATTTCAAACAGAATCGGTAGTTGTATCGGAATTGAGAATTTCAAACAGAATCGGTAGTTGTATCGGAATTGAGAATTTCAAACAGAATCGGTAGTTGTATCGGAATCGAATTTCAAACAGAATCGGTAGTTGTATCGGAATCGAATTTCAAACAGAATCGGTAGTTGTATCGGAATTGAGAATTTCAAACAGAATCGGTAGTTGTATCGGAATGGGGAATTTCAAACTGAATCGGTAGTTGTATCGGAATGGGGAATTTCAAACAGAATCGGTAGTTGTATCGGAATTGAGAATTTCAAACAGAATCGGTAGTTGTATCGGAATTGAGAATTTCAAACAGAATCGGTAGTTGTATCGGAATTGAGAATTTCAAACAGAATCGGTAGTTGTATCGGAATTGAGAATTTCAAACAGAATCGGTAGTTGTATCGGAATTGAGAATTTCAAACAGAATAGGTAGTTGTATCGGAATTGAGAATTTCAAACAGAATCGGTAGTTGTATCGGAATTGAGAATTTCAAACAGAATCGGTAGTTGTATCGGAATTGAGAATTTCAAACAGAATCGGTAGTTGTATCGGAATTGAGAATTTCAAACAGAATCGGTAGTTGTATCGGAATTGAGAATTTCAAACAGAATCGGTAGTTGTATCGGAATTGAGAATTTCAAACAGAATCGGTAGTTGTATCGGAATTGAGAATTTCAAACAGAATCGGTAGTTGTATCGGAATTGAGAATTTCAAACAGAATCGGTAGTTGTATCGGAATTGAGAATTTCAAACAGAATCGGTAGTTGTATCGGAATTGAGAATTTCAAACAGAATCGGTAGTTGTATCGGAATTGAGAATTTCAAACAGAATCGGTAGTTGTATCGGAATTGAGAATTTCAAACAGAATAGGTAGTTGTATCGGAATTGAGAATTTCAAACAGAATCGGTAGTTGTATCGGAATTGAGAATTTCAAACAGAATCGGTAGTTGTATCGGAATTGAGAATTTCAAACAGAATAGGTAGTTGTATCGGAATTGAGAATTTCAAACAGAATCGGTAGTTGTATCGGAATTGAGAATTTCAAACAGAATCGGTAGTTGTATCGGAATCGAATTTCAAACAGAATCGGTAGTTGTATCGGAATTGAGAATTTCAAACAGAATCGGTAGTTGTATCGGAATCGAATTTCAAACAGAATCGGTAGTTGTATCGGAATTGAGAATTTCAAACAGAATCGGTAGTTGTATCGGAATCGAATTTCAAACAGAATCGGTAGTTGTATCGGAATTGAGAATTTCAAACAGAATCGGTAGTTGTATCGGAATGGGGAATTTCAAACTGAATCGGTAGTTGTATCGGAATGGGGAATTTCAAACAGAATCGGTAGTTGTATCGGAATTGAGAATTTCAAACAGAATCGGTAGTTGTATCGGAATTGAGAATTTCAAACAGAATCGGTAGTTGTATCGGAATTGAGAATTTCAAACAGAATCGGTAGTTGTATCGGAATTGAGAATTTCAAACAGAATAGGTAGTTGTATCGGAATTGAGAATTTCAAACAGAATAGGTAGTTGTATCGGAATTGAGAATTTCAAACAGAATCGGTAGTTGTATCGGAATTGAGAATTTCAAACAGAATCGGTAGTTGTATCGGAATTGAGAATTTCAAACAGAATCGGTAGTTGTATCGGAATCGAATTTCAAACAGAATCGGTAGTTGTATCGGAATTGAGAATTTCAAACAGAATCGGTAGTTGTATCGGAATCGAATTTCAAACAGAATCGGTAGTTGTATCGGAATCGAATTTCAAACAGAATCGGTAGTTGTATCGGAATTGAGAATTTCAAACTGAATCGGTAGTTGTATCGGAATCGGGAATTTCAAACAGAATCGGTAATTCTACTGGAATCGAAAAAAATATTGGAATTTTCCCATCACTAGTAATCTTTACTATTACTGAAATAGAAGTTTAAAGCAATTTAATTTTCCATAAATAGCAACTGTTAGTAAAATATAGGAAGCAAATACATAACCGGATTATTTTACGGCAAATAAAATAAATTATTTTTTTTTTTTTAAGGTAGTCGCTTCAGACAAGGCATGAAGCCATTTGATGTAAGGAGCTAATCATAATAATAATAAAAAGGGAGAGGAAGGTAGAATCACTTCAAGAAAAACCAAACCTGACAGTAACCCCCCCCCCCCACACACACACACACACACACACTTCTCCCTACCAGCGTTCGATTCTTTGGATTTCAAACAGACTAGCCAAAAAGCAAAAGCCCAATAGGGAAGATAGGGGTAACAGAACTGGTTAGCAAAAAAAGGTCTACCGTTAAACTTGTTCAGTGACTGTTTCTACTGTGACACCATCAAATTGCTTAAAATTTCGTTTAAATATTAAATATGATTTATGATATAGTATGAACTGCGTTTGATTACTTATAGGGTGGTTTATGACAACAATTTGTTGACATTGGACTTGAAGATGAGCCAGTTGTAACCATCAGGGAAGCAGTCCCGTAGCAATGTGCTGCACAGGGGGGAAGTCTTAGCAAAGAAGGTCTGTCCATAGTAATTCCGCCTGATGCTAGGCGCATGATTACAAAACCCAACATTTTCTGTATTGCCATCATTATTTAGGGAGTCAATCAAGTAAATCTATTTTGACATTGTGCGGTCATTTTGCCATCAATAGGACAAAAATACTTTTGCTAGTTCATTGCAAAAATACTTGATAAACATTGTAGCACCCTTTCTTCTTTTTGTTGTTTTCACTATTGGGTCACCACTTATTAAGGCCAGTAGCCATTCGAGGATAAGGGTCAATGAGATAGAAATGATTACCAGTTGAAAAGCGAAGAATGCTATAGTAGTTCAGTAAAACTCCTACGCGATGAACTTCCTACACGATGAACTTCCTACGCGATGAACTTCCTACGCTATGAACAAAATTAAATATGAACTCCCTACGCTATGAACTAAGCTTAGCAATTAAAAAAAAACAAATTAAAAAGTTAATTGATATATTTCTATGAATGAATATATTTAAAGATATTTTTATCGATATACTAACGAACGTACACCGTTTTTAAAGTCGCAGAAAGAAATACAAAATCACTTCTAACGTTCTTTGAATAAAAGAGTTGCTTTAATAACTATGATATAGAGACTGTTTGCGCTCTACAAAGAAAAATGTTCATTAAGAAAATCGAACTTAACTAAATATCCAAATCTCGACAAAAGATAAAAGACTCAATGAAATTATTGAACGATTTGAATGATTTTGAAAATAATGAGGATATTCAATCATTTTAGTGCAGTGATATACATGCAGTATCTATTAAGAATTAAAAAAATATATTTAGGTATTCAATGTCTATTTGTGTTGATCAATAGTAATTTTCCTAATAAATGCATTTTGTTTACATATAGTTTCTTTAATTATCGTCATAAAATATTACTAAGGTTGGCCAAACCTATACTCATTTTCTATATGTTTTAATGAAGAAATTTTTTTCAAGGTCATCTAATTTATCCTACGCTATGGCCAATCCTAAGCTATGAACAGATCAAATGTTCATAGCTTAGAAGTTTAGCTGTACTAATATTGATCGGTTTATGACAAAAATTTGTTGCCATTGGATTTGAAGAGGAAAAAGTTGTAACCAGCAGGGAAGAAGTCTAGTGATGGTTGGTCAAAAACGGTTTTGGTATTTAAGGTGCTATGAGCGTCCTTGACTTCGGGATGGGCAACACCAGGCAACGTCTTACTCCTTCTCTCCATGCAGTCCGATCCAAATAGTTCATGTTGCGTACAGTTAAATCACTTCTTACACACTCAAGCAAGGTATTCCTCGCTCTACCACGTTCTCTAGTGCCTGGGAGATCCACGTGTGTTATGGATCTGATGTAATGAGTTGCACGCTGTACATGGCCGAACCCCCCGAGACACTAAGTGCATAAGGCATCCATAATCCCACCAATACAAAGTTTCTGATGAAGAATGCTTGAAGAGATTCTTTCCTCTAGTTTTCAACCGCACATCCACCTGCAGATTATGGCATGATCATTATGCTGAAGCCGTTGCAGATAAGTTTTGGGGGGTGCATGTCTCACGTTCATGCAAGATGGCTGAGCGAACACGGGATGGAAAGATTTTGGCCTTGAATATGTGTCTACAGGTACAGATTGCCAGCAGCTTCCAGAACCTTCCTTAAATAAAATCCCATTAACAAATACCCTTTTCGCATTTTCAATCTTATTACGTGTAACATACATAACAAAGGAAAACAACCTCTAAAAATTATTTTTTACGTGTAACATACAAAACAAAGGAAAACAACCTCTAAAAAGTATTTATTACGAGTAACATACATAACAAAGGAAAACAACCTCTAAAAATTATTTATTACGTGTAACATACATAACAAAGGAAAACAACCTCTAAAAATTATTTATTACGTGTAACATACATAACAAAGGAAAACAACCTCTAAAAATTATTTATAACGTGTAACATACATAACAAAGGAAAACAACCACTAAAAATTATTTATTACGTGTAACATACATAACAAAGCAAAACAACCTCTAAAAATTATTTATTACGTGTAACATACATAACAAAGCAAAACAACCTCTAAAAATTATTTATTACGTGTAACATACATAACAAAGGAAAGCAACCTCTAAAAATTATTTATTACGTGTAACATACAAAACAAAGGAAAACAACCTCTAAAAAGTATTTATTACGAGTAACATACATAACAAAGGAAAACAACCTCTAAAAATTATTTATTACGTGTAACATACATAACAAAGGAAAACAACCTCTAAAAATTATTTTTTACGTGTAACATACATAACAAAGGAAAACAACCTCTAAAAAGTATTTATTACGAGTAACATACATAACAAAGGAAAACAACCTCTAAAAATTATTTATTACGTGTAACATACATAACAAAGGAAAACAACCTCTAAAAATTATTTATTACGTGTAACATACATAACAAAGGAAAACAACCTCTAAAAATTATTTATAACATGTAACATACATAACAAAGGAAAACAACCACTAAAAATTATTTATTACGTGTAACATACATAACAAAGCAAAACAACCTCTAAAAATTATTTATTACGTGTAACATACATAACAAAGCAAAACAACCTCTAAAAATTATTTATTACGTGTAACATACATAACAAAGGAAAGCAACCTCTAAAAATTATTTTTTACGTGTAACATACAAAACAAAGGAAAACAACCTCTAAAAAGTATTTATTACGAGTAACATACATAACAAAGGAAAACAACCTCTAAAAATTATTTATTACGTGTAACATACATAACAAAGGAAAACAACCTCTAAAAATTATTTATTACGTGTAACATACATAACAAAGGAAAACAACCTCTAAAAATTATTTATAACATGTAACATACATAACAAAGGAAAACAACCACTAAAAATTATTTATTACGTGTAACATACATAACAAAGCAAAACAACCTCTAAAAATTATTTATTACGTGTAACATACATAACAAAGCAAAACAACCTCTAAAAATTATTTATTACGTGTAACATACATAACAAAGCAAAACAACCTCTAAAAATTATTTATTACGTGTAACATACATAACAAAGGAAAACAACCTCTAAAAATTATTTTTTACGTGTAACATACATAACAAAGGAAAACAACCTCTAAAAATTATTTATTACGTGTAACATACATAACAAAGGAAAGCAACCTCTAAAAATTATTTATTACGTGTAACATACATAACAAAGGAAAACAACCTCTAAAAATTATTTATTACGTGTAACATACATAACAAAGCAAAACAACCTATAAAAATTATTTATTACGTGTAACATACATAACAAAGGAAAACAACCTCTAAAAATTATTTTTTACGTGTAACATACATAACAAAGGAAAACAACCTCTAAAAATTATTTATTACGTGTAACATACATAACAAAGGAAAGCAACCTCTAAAAATTATTTATTACGTGTAACATACATAACAAAGGAAAACAACCTCTAAAAATTATTTATTACGTGTAACATACATAACAAAGGAAAACAACCTCTAAAAATTATTTATTACGTGTAACATACATAACAAAGGAAAACAACCTCTAAAAATTATTTATTACGTGTAACATACATAACAAAGGAAAACAACCTCTAAAAATTATTTATTACGTGTAACATACATAACAAAGGAAAACAACCTCTAAAAATTATTTATTACGTGTAACATACATAACAAAGGAAAACAACCTCTAAAAATTATTTAGTACGTGTAACATACATAACAAAGGAAAACAACCTCTAAAAATAATTTATTACGTGTAACATACATAACAAAGGAAAACAACCTCTAAAAATTATTTATTACGTGTAACATACATAACAAAGGAAAACAACCTCTAAAAATTATTTATTACGTGTAACATACATAACAAAGGAAAACAACCTCTAAAAATTATTTATTACGTGTAACATACATAACAAAGGAAAACAACCTCTAAAAATGATTTTTTACGTGTAACATACATAACAAAGGAAAACAACCTCTAAAAATTATTTATTACGTGTAACATACATAACAAAGGAAAGCAACCTCTAAAAATTATTTATTACGTGTAACATACATAACAAAGGAAAACAACCTCTAAAAATTATTTATTACGTGTAACATACATAACAAAGGAAAACAACCTCTAAAAATTATTTATTACGTGTAACATACATAACAAAGGAAAACAACCTCTAAAAATGATTTTTTACGTGTAACATACATAACAAAGGAAAACAACCTCTAAAAATTATTTATTACGTGTAACATACATAACAAAGGAAAGCAACCTCTAAAAATTATTTATTACGTGTAACATACATAACAAAGGAAAACAACCTCTAAAAATTATTTATTACGTGTAACATACATAACAAAGGAAAACAACCTCTAAAAATAATTTATTACGTGTAACATACATAACAAAGGAAAACAACCTCTAAAAATTATTTATTACGTGTAACATACATAACAAAGGAAAACAACCTCTAAAAATTATTTATTACGTGTAACATACATAACAAAGGAAAACAACCTCTAAAAATTATTTATTACGTGTAACATACATAACAAAGGAAAAAACCTCTAAAAATTATTTAGTACGTGTAACATACATAACAAAGGAAAACAACCTCTAAAAATAATTTATTACGTGTAACATACATAACAAAGGAAAACAACCTCTAAAAATTATTTATTACGTGTAACATACATAACAAAGGAAAACAACCTCTAAAAATTATTTATTACGTGTAACATACATAACAAAGGAAAACAACCTCTAAAAATTATTTATTACGTGTAACATACATAACAAAGGAAAACAACCTCTAAAAATGATTTTTTACGTGTAACATACATAACAAAGGAAAACAACCTCTAAAAATGATTTTTTACGTGTAACATACATAACAAAGGAAAACAACCTCTAAAAATTATTTATTACGTGTAACATACATAACAAAGGAAAACAACCTCTAAAAATTATTTATTACGTGTAACATACATAACAAAGGAAAACAACCTCTAAAAATTATTTATTACGTGTAACATACATAACAAAGGAAAACAACCTCTAAAAATTATTTATTACGTGTAACATACATAACAAAGGAAAACAACCTCTAAAAATTATTTTTTACGTGTAACATACATAACAAAGGAAAACAACCTCTAAAAATGATTTTTTACGTGTAACATACATAACAAAGGAAAACAACCTATAAAAATAATTTATTACGTGTAACATACATAACAAAGGAAAACAACCTCTAAAAATTATTTTTTTACGTGTAATATACATAACAAAGGAAAACAACCTCTAAAAATAATTTATTACGTATAACATACATAACAAAGGAAAACAACCTCTAAAAATAATATATCACGTGTAACATACATAACAAAGGAAAACAACCTCTAAAAATTATTTATTACGTGTAACATACATAACAAAGGAAAACAACCTCTAAAAATTATTTATTACGTGTAACATACATAACAAATGGAAACCAACCTCTAAAAATTATTTTTTACGTGTAACATACATAACAAAGGAAAACAACCTCTAAAAATGATTTATTACGTGTAACATACATAACAAAGGAAAACAACCTCTAAAAATGATTTTTTACGTGTAACATACATAACAAAGGAAAACAACCTCTAAAAATAATTTATTACGTATAACATACATAACAAAGGAAAACAACCTCTAAAAATAATATATCACGTGTAACATACATAACAAAGGAAAACAACCTCTAAAAATTATTTATTACGTGTAACATACATAACAAAGGAAAACAACCTCTAAAAATGATTTTTTACGTGTAACATACATAACAAAGCAAAACAACCTCTAAAAATTATTTATTACGTGTAACATACATAACAAAGGAAAAGAAACTCTAAAAATTATTTATTACGTGTAACATACATAACAAAGGAAAAGAACCTCTAAAAATTATTTATTACGTGTAACATACATAACAAAGGAAAACAACCTCTAAAAATTATTTTTTACGTGTAACATACATAACAAAGGAAAACAACCTCTAAAAATTATTTATTACGTGTAACATACATAACAAAGGAAAACAACCTCTAAAAATTATTTTTTACGTGTAACATACATAACAAAGGAAAACAACCTCTAAAAATGATTTATTACGTGTAACATACATAACAAAGGAAAACAACCTCTAAAAATTATTTTTTACGTGTAACATACATAACAAAGGAAAACAACCTCTAAAAATTATTTATTACGTGTAACATACATAACAAAGGAAAACAACCTCTAAAAATTATTTTTTACGTGTAACATACATAACAAAGGAAAACAACCTCTAAAAATGATTTTTTACGTGTAACATACATAACAAAGGAAAACAACCTCTAAAAATGATTTCTTACGTGTAACATACATAACAAAGGAAAACAACTTCTAAAAATTATTTATTACGTGTAACATACATAACAAAGGAAAACAATCTCTAAAAATTATTTATTACGTGTAACATACATAACAAAGGAAAACAACCTCTAAAAATTAATTATTACGTGTAACATACATAACAAAGGAAAACAACCTCTAAAAATAATTTATTACGTGTAACATACATAACAAAGGAAAACAACCTCTAAAAATTATTTTTTACGTGTAACATACATAACAAAGGAAAACAACCTCTAAAAATTATTTAGTATGTGTAACATACATAACAAAGGAAAACAATCTCTAAAAATTATTTATTACGTGTAACATACATAACAAAGGAAAACCTCTAACAACTATTTATTACGTGTAACATACATAACAAAGGAAAACCTCTAAAAATTATTTATTACGTGTAACATACATAACAAAGGAAAACCTCTAACAATTATTCATTACGTGTAACATACATAACAAAGGAAAACAACCTCTAAAAATTATTTATTACGTGTAACATACATAACAAAGGAAAACAACCTCTAAAAATTATTTATTACGTGTAACATACATAACAAAGGAAAACAACCTCTAAAAATGATTTTTTACACACTCAAGCCAAGTGTACCATGCTCTATAGTGTCTACGGTATACAGTTGTGTTATGCAGCTGATGCATGAGATGGCACGCTGTACATGGCCGAACCATCTGAGGTGCTGAATCAGCTCTGTGTAACGAAGCTCTGGTTGGATAAACAGATGTACACCCATCCTGATTGAGGGTAAGCTAGAAAAATGCCGGTCGAAAAAGACTTTGAATGACTCGGTCAAAAATGACCTCAAACAATGGCACAGTGAAACCAACGTAAATGATAATTTCAGGGAGGAAGTCACTTGTGCAGCCATGACAACATGTAACCCGCATCTGGTGTAGAAAAGAAACGTTAAATGAAGATGACGAAGTTATAGTTTCGGTACAAATGATTTTACTTTACCTGTGATAGTCCCAATGTTATTGAGCTTTTAAACATAAATTTAATGACCACATAACTTGATGTCTGACAAGAAATACTCCTGCCAAATAGACAAACATTTCAACAGTTAAACAGAAAATGCATCAGATAACATCGAATGCATTTTTAATAAACACCAAATTCTCGTCCACATATGCACGCAAAAACAAAGACAAAAGAAAACAAAATGGATCTGAAAAATAAAGTCTGGACTCAAATTTGTCTGTTTGTAATAATATAATTATTTTTACAAAATATTATATTTTAAATATATAATCATTTTTAAAAATATATATATTAAATAAAATAATTATTTAAAATAAATATATATTAAATATATAATTATTTAAAAAAAATATATATATATTAAATATATAATTATTTAAAAATATATATATATATATTAAATATATAATTATTTAAGATATATATATATATTAAATATGTAATTATTTAAAAAATATATATATATTAAATATGTAATTATTTAAATATATATATATATATTAAATGTATTAGTATTTAAAAAAAATTAAATTAATAATTATTTAAAATATATATATATATATATATATATTAAATATATAATTATTTAAAATATATAAATATATAATTATTTAAAATATATAAATATATAATTATTTAAAATATATATATATAATTATTTAAAATATATATCTATATATTTTAAATATATAATTATTTAAAAAAATATTAAATATATAATTATTTAAAAAAATATTAAATATATAATTATTTAAAAAATATTAAATATATAATTATTTAAAAATATATATATTAAATATATAATTATTTAAAAAATATATATATTAAATATATAATTATTTAAAAAATATATATATTAAATATATAATTATTTAAAAAATATATATATTAAATATATAATTATTTAAAAATGATATATATTAAATATATAATTATTTAAAAAATATATATATTAAATATATAATTATTTAAAAATATATATATTAAATATATAATTATTTAAAAAAAAAAATATAATTATTTAAAAAAAATATATAAAAAATATAATTATTAAAAAACAATATATATTAAAAATATATATATTTAAAAACAATATATATAAAAAATATAATTTAAAAAAAAATATATTAAAAATATAATTATTTAAAAAAAAATATATTAAAAATATAATTATTTAAAAAAAAATATATTAAAAATATAATTATTTTAAAAAAAATATATAAAAAATATAATTATTTAAAAACAATATATATATATTAAAAATATAATTATTTAAAAAAATATATATATTAAAAATATAATTATTTAAAAAAATAATATATATATTAAATATATAAGTATTTTTAAAAATATGTATTTATTAAATATATAATTATTTCTAATATTTTAATAATTGTTTTTACAGACTGTACGTCCCATCTTAAACTGTCGTTCACTCTCACTTGTTACTCATTGTCAAGTTTACAACAGCGTAAATGTCCGTAGCGCCATGTTATATGCGAGTGAATGCTGGTCCTGAGTGCGTAGAGGAATGACATGGATATGTTGAAACGAAGCTCTCATTAGATAAACATATGTACAGGGTGTTGCAGCAAAATCCGACACTTAACAAAAGGTAAACGAAATACCAGGTGTTGAGGAGCGTGGTAAGCCCTAGATAAATGAGATCACCGCCGGACGCCCCTACGTTTTCCAGCAGGACTTCGCTCCTGCACAACAGGCCAAGACGACCCAGGCATGGCTGCTCAACAATGTTCCGCCTGACTTGTGGCTGACTGCAATCTCCTTGATTATTTCTTCTGGGACGTGATTGAGGTCAAGACCAACATGCATGTCCACAACACGGTTGACTCTCTGAAGGCTGCTATCGTGGAGATGTTTGCCGCTATAAACAAGGACATGCTCACCAAAGCGTGTGACTTATTTCTGCGCCCGCCTGGAGATGGTCGTCTCGGCCGGTGGCGGTTACATTGTAAAATAATGTAGTATGTAACTCTAACTGTAGCTAAATAAACTGTCGGGTCTCTGCATATACAACTTTTGATTTTATTGCTTATTTCGTTTTCCAAGGGTAAATGTGGATAAGGCAGGCGGAGAATGACTCGCTAAAAGATGACGTCAAACAATAATGGTACATTTGAAATCAACGTAGGTGATAGTTTGATGGAGAAAATCGCTTTGTGCCGCCATGGCCAACGTGCAACTCGCATCCTATGTGAAAAAAACACGTAAATGAAGGAGTTAAACACAGAATTGACATGAGTGTTTGTTGGTTTAAGCAACTATTTGGCAATAAGAACAAGATGGACTTTGTTACATATTATGATTAGGCGAGTTTAATATTTTAGAAGTTATGTTATTTTTAAATCCATTGTACCATGGGTGAGCAAAAGCGTTTTCTCATAGTTTTTTTGTCACCCAGACAGTTTATGAAAGAAGAGAAAAAGATTTCTTAAAAAGAGCAAAGACATGCGCCATTTCCTGTCAACCCCGCCACCCATTACCCTGTGTATTTCTGCCCCGACATGACATAGGCCATGCCACATCCAGAAGTATTGTTGACCGTTAGCAACAAATCCAGACCGACACCCATATAAGCCTAAGAACAGAGAGAAAAGTGAGAGATCATCAAATCTGTTCCAAGACACAGTCGGTCTACGTCGATAAAGAAAAAAACTATGAAAGAGACTAAAAGAAAGAATATATATATATTTTAGACTTTAAATGAGGGTTCATTTTACTTGCTGGTTGATCATTTTATGATAAATTTATATCGTAAAATGGACCCTCTAGTGGCTTTGTTGCTGTTGGGCAAGAGGTATGATTCTGTTCAGTACTAGGGAGGTCCACCTTCTCAGACTTTACCTTCTTCCTTTGAGAAGGAATTAGTCTATTTCTAATCGCCTAAGATGCCCCTACCTGGAAATGCTGACGGGGGTGCTCAGGCATTTTTTGTAGGCCAGAGTACACTTAACCTAGTGCACTGTTTTTTTTAAACCCCACCTGACCTTGTGTCTAAACTCGCCCGCAGAGGATGTAAATGAACATACTAAAGTTCAAGATATTTTAAATTGTTGGGTCAACTCAAATCTTTATTACAGTAGATCTGGTGCTACCAGATCAGGCTGTCCGAAGATACCTGCTTCCTGACCTAAAATGCACAAAACATTAATGTTATTTTTTTTCTTCTTTCCCTTCGCAAAACTCAATCATGCTCTGCAAAGCGAAAAAAAAACAACAACATTTTGTCTCTACAAAACAACAAAACTAAACACCATGAATAAATATTTGAACATATAAAAAACTTGAAGCATAAAAACTTTTACCAAAATGACCGGATTCAGCATTAAATAACCTGAAAAGGGTTGATATGCCGTAAAACAAAACAACCAAACCAAACACCATGAATCAGTATTTGAAAATATAAAGAACTTGAAGCATAAAAACTTTTACCAAAATGATTGGATTCGTCATTAAATAACCTGAAAAGGGTTGATATGCCGTAAAACAAAACAACCAAACCAAACACCATGAATCAATATTTGAAAATATAAAGAACTTGAAGCATAAAAACTTTTACCAAAATGACGGATTCGCCATTAAATAACCTTAAAAGGGTTGATATGCCGTAAAACAAAACAACCAAATCAAACACCATGAATCAATATTTGAAAATATAAAGAACTTGAAGCATAAAAACTTTTACCAAAATGACCGGATTCAGCATTAAATAACCTGAAAAGGGTTGATATGCCATAATACAAAACAACTGAACCAACCATAAAAAACATTCTATAAATAGAAATACTAAAAAGAATAGAATCGCAAAATATTATTCTTTCTGTGAGTTGAGCCATGTCTGTTTACATTGCACTATAAAAAGGGTCTTTTACTTTCCGACATTATTAATGATTTCTTTTCTTATAATATATAAAAATATAACCCTTGTAACAATTCACAATTGGACTAAGTTCGCAGCCTTTCGGGATAACCTCTTCTTTTATGATCTGATCTGTCAAGTTCATGATCATATCAATGCATGTTTCCCCTGCTGTTTTCAACATTTCTGCAACAATTTATTGGATACAATTCCTGTGACATATTGCTGTTTTGCAAATGGGGAGAGGTAGTTTATGATTTCTTTTTGCAAAATATTAGTGTACTAGCATAGTATTCAGCAGTCAATCTATCCATCTCATTAACCCTTATCCTCAAGGTTTTTTTTTAGCCTTGATAATGTGAACAAACATCTCGCTGTACAGATCTAAATTTAGGATGACCCCCTAAACTTTCACCCTAATTCTCAATGGTCCCTTACGTCTACAGTGGCAACCTGCCTTGTTTGGGGTAAACTAAGTAAAACAAAACACACACACAAAAAAAACAACGGTCTGGAAACTCTCTCTGTATTGTTTTAATCAATTTTTTTCTATTCATCTCTCTCTCCCCGTCTTTCTCTCCGTTATTCTCTCTGTCTCCCTCCCTCTCGCTCTTCCTTTTATCTTTCCAGGTCTTCCCCCCCCCCCCGTCTTTCTCCCCCCCCCCGTCTTTCTCCCCCCCCGTCTTTCTCCCCCTCCCCCCGTCTTTCTCCCCCCCCCGTCTTTCTCCCCCCCCCCGTCTTTCTCACCCCTTGTCTTTCTCCTCCCCTTGTCTTTCTCCTGCCCGTCCCCCCTGTCTTTCTCCCCCCCCCGTCTTTCTCCCTTCCCCCGTCTATCCCAGTCTTTCTCCTCATTCACTCTATCATCCCCCTCTTTATCCCCCTTTATTTTTCCCACATCTCTCTACCCCCCCCGTTGTCACCCTCCTTTCCCCCCGTCTCCCCCCCCCCCCCGTTTCCCCATATTCCCCTTTCTCTCTCTTTTCCCCCTTTCTCTCTTTTCCCCCTTTCTCTCTTTTCCCCCTTTCTCTCTCTTTTCCCCCTTTCTCTCTCTTTTCCCCCTTTCTCTCTCTTTTCCCCCCTTTCTCTCTCTTTTCCCCCTTTCTCTCTCTTTTCCCCCTTTCTCTCTCTTTTCCTCCTTCCCCCTTTCTCCCCCCCACCCTCTTTCTCTTTCTCCCCCCTCTCTCTCTTTCTCCCCCCTCTCTCTCTTTCTCCCCCTCTCCCCCCTCTCTTTCTCCCCCACTCTCTCTCTTTCTCCCCACTCTCTCTCTATCTCCCCACTCTCTCTCTTTCCCCCCTTTCTCTCTTCTTTTTTTAAGAAAAACGCATTAGCAAACGAAACAAATATTAAAGGAACATGTATATAAAAAAAGATGTCACAATTTTAAAAAAGGTATTTAATAAAAAATTTAGATTATATATAAAAAAAATTCTCTTTTCTATAAAAATCTTTATCATTAAAACTGGAAGTCAAAAGTAAAATTAAGACAAACTGTGTCCTTTTTGTTATTGCTCATTCTGGGGTGCCTTAAATGCATTTGGTCCAACATTTTAAGACATTTTAAGACATGGCTGTAAACAGTGGCAAATGGACCCAGTCAATCCCCACAATCGTGTTCACTGGAGACTTAACATAAGGACAGCCAGACAATGTTGAACTTCTTGTCAAAGGGAACATAGCCGATAAACCTGGATAGTAAGTGAGTGATAATATGGGCACAATCTCGTATTTGAAAATTCAAATATTTCAGATTTGCATTAAATTTGATCCATGGTCATTAGACACCAATTAAGACAGAATCCCAGAATTTCAATTTCTTCTTAAGACCTCTTAAGCTTAAGCCTTAAATTTGAGACATTTTCTAGAATCAAAATCGTGTAATGGATTGGAATCAAAATTGGAATAAGGATTCTAGACATAAGGTTTAATATATCATTATATCTTGATTTTAATCCTCGTAAGAGGACACGAAAGTCGTACAAAACCGTTTTGTTTGGGGAATTAATTTTCCACATCCTAGGACGGGTATTCTTCTAGTATATATATATATATATATATATGGGAAGAGAAGGATGAAGGTAATCCGACGTGATGGGAAAATGAAAAAGGAAAACCAAAAAATGTATGTACACATAAAAAACATCCATTTTTTGGTTTTCCTTTTTCATTTTCCCATATATATATATATATATATATATATATATATATATATATATATATATATAATTATATTAAAGTTTAGTTAATCAACATTTGTTTCCTTATTTTAATTATACAAAATACATGCTAAATATTCCTCAATTTTAGGATTGAGTTATGTTTAAAAAAAAAAAAATTAACCTAATCAGCCATAATTTGCAATTAACTCACCAGGTTGAATAATACAAGTTTTTTCTTTTAAAGTTTAGAAAGATAGACAAAATGTCTGTCAGTTATTAAAAGCATGTATCTACCAGACTTTATCATAAATGAATACAAAATGATAATTTTTAATCACTGATTTAAAACATAATCGATAACTTGTTCAGTTTTCTAGCGTTTTCAACTGAAAGGATTTTTCATTTTCTAATTTTAGGTGCTGAAGGTGTTGATTTCTCTCTAGAAACGGAAAATGTGGAAGCTGGAGTGGCTAAAGTAGCGAAGAAATTACTTCAACATGGAGTCACGTCATTTTGTCCGACAATCGTTACCTCCCCAGTAAAAAAATATCAGCAGGTACAACTTTTTAAATATACAACAGGTTTTTTTTTTGTGTGTGTGTAATATATATATATATATATATATATATATATATATATATATAAATAAATAAATAAAATATGAAACTAAAAGTATACTTTTAGAAGATAGAACCAATAGTGAAATGGTTTAAGCTCAATATACGAGATAGAGCAATTATAAAGATAAATGAAAGAAGAGGGATAAACATGTACAAATGACAAATTTATTTCAACTTCGATTGTTCAATGCAAGGTGTACTCGGTAAAAACATGTTTATTATTCTTTCCTTAAGCCAAGGCTTTTCAAAGATTAAAATCTTATCAGAGGAATTACATAAATAATTGGCAGTGGAAAAGCCAAAATTTGAAAAAAATATTAAGTAATAGAGAGTTAGAATGTGCGTGTAAAAATATATGGGGTCTGTCCAGTTGGTAAATGTCGGTTGATAAGGTGTCCAGTGAAAGGAGATTTAAGAATAATAAATAATAATAAACATAACTCTACCCTAACCCTAACCCCCACTTTGACCCTGACCCTAACTGCTAACCCTAACGAAGGGGTCAAAGTTAGCTTGGGTTTTAATGTAAAAAAGTACCTTTCCTTGTCTTCTCATATTGTTTAACTCTTTCATCATAATACCTCTGCACACCACTGATATAACCTTAACATTTCAGCGGAGTCCAGTGAACCCATCGCTACATCGGATGAGTCTGTAGATTTTTTTGCATCCATTGTTCTTTATTACATATCCATACAGTCTTCCGGCACTTATATATAATATCTATTTCCTCGCTGGTAATATCCGTGTGTATTTTTCGCAAAGTTAAATGCTTTGTGGCATAAATCCTTTGTTATTGAAAGGTAATAATCCATAATGTCGGACTGCACGCCTTAACTGATATAACCTTACTACGGGAGGAGCAGGTGCTAGTGTGATTGCAAGAGTTAGGGGTGGATGGAGTAAGTTCAGCAAACTTCTGCCATTACTAACCAGCAGAGCGTTACCACTGTCGACCAAGGAAAGAGTCTATCAAGCATGTGTACGCAGTGTGATGATGTATGGAAATGATGCCTGATTAGTTGAGGACATGTGTTGCATGGAGATGAATGATACGATGGATGTGTAGTGTGAGTTTTAAAGACAGGCTTAGATCTGATGAGCTCAGAGGAAGATTAAATCTGGACAGTAGAGGGAGATGAGTGCAAAACAGGAAACTCTGATGGTATGGCCACATTGAAAAAATATAGATGAGTTCCTGGGTTAGTAAATGTAGAACAGTTGAGGTAGCAAGTTCGGTTTATAGGGGAATTCAAATGGGAGCATGGGAGGAAGTGATAAGGATAGATTTAAGAGAAAGAGGGATGAAAAAATATCTGGCCAGAGATAAGTTAGTTTGGAGGTCAGTTTCTAAAAGCCGTCCAACACATGCCAGCATGTAAAATGGGCCTTAAACTGAATATGATGATGATGATGATGATGATTTCTTTTCTTTTGCAGATTTTACCAAGGATGAAGAAATCCGAAGGAAGTTCAAATGGTGCTGGAATTCTTGGTAAGTATTTCATCTTTCATTAAAAAAAAAAATTAATTCTGTCATGTGGGTAAGCCACTAAACTGTCTCGGTCACCCTTGGCCCACTCTAACCCGAATTCAGGTTCACATAGAATCTATCATCTTGTAGACTATTTATTTACAAAATTTATGCATGCGTAACAAGAACACCTCAAGGAAAATGAAAAGGAAAAGTAAATAACAATAATATTCTAAATGGTAATGGGATGTAGGTCGGGGGGGGGTAGTAGATGTTGTGTTTGGAATGCGACTGGTTGTTTTGATAATTTTAAGGTTGAGAGGAAAATGGAAATATAAATATTTATTGTTTCTTGTTTAAGTTATGTTTGAATTGCGATATTACTGAATATGTCTACCGGTCATGGCTGACAGAACGAGAGCATGCTACCACCGTGGATTCGATGATATGTGTGAATGGAGGCTGCGTTTGGAATGCGACTGTGGTTGTTTTGATAATTTCAAGGTTGTGAAGAAAAATGAAAATAGAAAACGTTTATTGTTTGAGAAATGCGTCAAGAAAAAAAATTTTGAGAATCACACGGTCACTGATCGAGAGAGTCGTGGAAAAATAAGAGAGATAGTTTTCAGATCGAGGTGAGTGGATGTTCTGGGGAGCTGACTGCATATCCCCCCCCCCACACACACAAGAAAGATAATGCCACCCATGATATCGTTAATAGAATTCACAATCCTTTTCACAATCCAACCATTATAACGATTATGGCGAATACATCAGCCAGTTCCCGCCAAAAACAAGAAAATTCATTAAGAAATTGGAACGAATCAGGACAAAAGTATGTAGACAGAATTTGTCCATAGTATTTAATGAAATATATATATATATATATATATATATATATATATATCAGATCTAAGCCTGTCTTTAAGATTCACATTATGTTTGGTTTGGTTGTTTTGTTTTATGGCATATCAACCCTCCTCGGGTTATTTAAGGCCGAAGCCGGTCATTTTTGTAAAAGTTTTATGTTTCAAGTATTTATTCATGGTGTTTGGTTGAGTGAAATGGGGAGGGGGAGGAAGAGGAGGGAAGGGGGAGGGAAATTATTGTTTTTTGTTTTGGATTTTGCAGAATATGATTGAGTTTTGCAAAGAGAAAAAAAAACATCAATGTTTGGTGCATTTTGGGTCAAGAAGCTGATATCTTCAGACAGCCTACATATATATATATATGTATTTACAAAGTTAAATTCCCTCCTTAATTATTAGCTAATTCATGGTGGCCAACGGGAGAACGCTCTTGACTATGAATCAGTGGCGATTTGTGATCGGAGTTCGAGCCCGCTGACCGTCGGGAATTAACTTCCTGCACTGAAGATTGCGTTAGCATGAAACATCGATGTCTGTAGGTAATAAATAATTAATATTTATTTATATATATATATATATATATATATATACAGGGTGGGCAAAAATAAGGGACCTATTTTTAAAAATTCATAACTTTTTTATTTATTGATTTTTTTTTTTAATTTTTTTTTTTAGAATAAGTAAAGGACCCCTTCCGAAGCAAGCATGAGCCGTATTAGCCCTAAGGAACGTACCCTCATTTAGAAAACATTATTTTTGCTTAAAAAACTCAAAACAGTGTAAAAAACAATACTTTAGTTTTTGTAAGTTTTAAGAAGTGTTTTTCGGCTAAAATTTGTTTTGTTTATTTCAAAAAATCTCGGAAGGGTCAGTCTACACACACATAAAGTTTGGTGAGTTTAACTTTTATTTTGTGGAAGTTATTCAAATTCAAGTTATTCAAATTTAAAGATAGGACCCTTATTTTGGCCCACCCTGTATATATATATATATATATATATATTCAGTATTTTTATGTAGTTCAATACCACATCAATATCACAGAGGACAGATTCATGTCATTTGTTACAATTTATTTTTTATTTCGCAGACAATTGTTTCGGCTAATATCAAGATATTTGTATTTATTTATTTCTTGGTGTGGCTATCTTCAGTGCAAATGGTACAAAAACAAATTCAAAAAACTTTAAAAACATGCGAAAATTTGGCGATTATAGGCCGAATTACATTATATTGTAGTTGTGATGAGGGGATGGTATATTAAGTACTTCTATCAAAGGAAACTTTTCAAAAAGAAAAAACGAAATAGTGTACACACGGTATTCGAATAAGAATCACTTTTCATATGCAAAAGTAAAGCTCAATATTTAAATTATTCAAAAAAGCTGAGCATAAATAAAGTATTAAAGCGAAGATGCTTTGATAACACTTTCGGGACAAAACAAAAAGCTTTTATACGTGTTTATAGCCTTCTATAAATTGTTTATATATATATATATATATATATATATATATATGTGTGTGTGTGTGTATTTTTTTTATTTTGTAACATAAATTACTTATAATAGCTCAATAGTTTAAAGTTAGAGCTATGCTATATTCAGTATTTTTATGTAGTTCAATACCACATCAATATCACAGAGGACAGATTCACAGCATTTTTTACAACTTATATTTTATTTTGCAGACAATTGTTTCTGCAAAAAAAAAAAAATAAGTTGTAAAAAATGACGCAAATCTGTCGAATGTGATATTGAACTACATAAAAATACTGAATATAGCATAGCTCTAACTTTAAACTATTGAGCTATTATAAGTAATTTGTGGTTCAAAAATAAAAAAAACTACACACACACACACACACACACACACATATATATATATCAGATATAAGCCTGTCTGTAAGACTCATATTACACATTCATCATATTACACATTCATCATGTCATCTCATATCTTTTCTCTCCATGCAACGCATGTCCTCAACGCTTACTTGCCAGGTATTACTTCCATGCATCATCTCATAACGTACACATGTCTGAGTGTGCATTTATATTAATTTTCTTCAGCTTTTTAAAGATCCCGATGAGGTCATATAAAACATTTAATTTTCTCTTGTTTCATATGAAAAGAATATCTTAATCTTTTGACGAAAATAAAACAGTTTATATTTAATTAATAGCTGAAAGGCCTACTACTCAAATAGCTTCTTTCCTCGTGCTGCTGGCCTCTGGAACTCCCTCCCTGCCTCCTGTTTCCTCGACAGTACTGACATGCAGAAATTTAAAATTAATGTAAACAGACGTCTCGCTGCGCAGATCCCAGTTTAGGTTGACCCCTCCCATCCTTCGCCCCTTTTTCTTTCTTCTCAGTAGCCCCTTACATCTACAGTGGCGGCCTGCCTTGTTTGGGGTGAATTTTGTTTAAAAAAAAAAAGAAAAAAAAAAGACCTAAATAATGTTCCCAGATTTTTTTGCTTCCATAATTATTAAATTAAAAATTCTATTCAACAACGTCCAGATAAAATGAAAGTAGACGACCCGTGACCTGTTGAGTCAACGTCAGTATGTTGCGCATTAGTGTATACATTAAAAAGATTAAAGTGTAGTATCTGTTCTGTCTATATAGTTTATACATTTAGGGCACTGAATCGATCGTGACGGTAAATAGACTGATTCTAAAAAATCGGGAATTTTCTGAGAAACTCACACACCTGGGTTTGAAGACTTTTGCAAATATCTTTATTTTATTTAAGTCTATCTATATAATAATATGCAAGGGCAATTTCATGTTCATACGTATGTTATTACCCTCCACCCCCCTTTTTCTAAAAGATGGGATCACACGATTCATGAAGATGCAATACAAAAAAATCTTTTTTTTTTAAATTTCATCTGATGATGCTATTGTGTCGA
Source organism: Sepiola atlantica (assembly GCA_963556195.1). Lineage (NCBI taxonomy): Eukaryota > Metazoa > Mollusca > Cephalopoda > Sepiida > Sepiolidae > Sepiola > Sepiola atlantica. Next base: position 62,559,721 of record OY744550.1, read on the forward strand.
ACATGAAACTTGAACTAAAATACATTTTCTTGACCTTTGGGCTAGGATCAAAGTGTAGAATCTGTTCTGCCCAAAGATGGTATCGTTTGGTCTGTGTTCACACCAGATATCCATAGAATGGGATTATGTTTTAAACTTCAACAAGGGCTTTGGAGATACACCCCTATAATCAGATATATTCTGCAACTACATTAACCAAAGAGTCGACAGTTCACGGTGTTGCTCGGGACTTTCTCTTCCCCGGTCGTCCCATTTCACAGCCTCCTCTCTTTGTTGCCTTGAGCGAAAGCCGTATCTTCCTCGGTCGCTCCAACTGTCTCTTACCTGGTTCTCTTCCAATTACTTGGGGCAAAAGTATGACAAATTTCTATTAAAAGTATCATCTCTGTCTTTGCCCCCCCCCCTTCGATGTATATCTAAGTTATCGTCAAAAAAAAAAAAATTCTTATAGGTACGTTTGATTCTCACGCCTGACCACCTGGTCGTCATTCTTTATCTGTAACCATTATGCTACCGAAGCAGAGAACAACATCTATAGGAAAATTGGTTATTTTAACGTTGTGTTTTTTTTTTGGTAAACCGCACATTATTTTTTATTATTTACATTTTTTAGGGATACATGCGAAAATAAAAATCATCTTTCAAACTATTTAAAACAAAATTTTTTGTTCAGATTTTCTCTGAAAAAGTATGAAGAAAAAAAGTTATTCGTTGAATAATTACATGATATTTTTCTTTTAGTTATTATTTTTTTAAAAGATCCCCTAACCCTACCCTAACCCTAACCCCATGATAGCATATCAAAAAGTGAATTTAATCTTGTTTTATATGAAAAGAATAAAAAAAATCTCGTTTTTGTTTAATTTTACTTTTCAGGTGTTCATTTAGAAGGACCATTTATTAGTGAAGAAAAAAAAGGCGCTCATGTGAAGGAACATTTGCAGACGTTTTCAGGAGGATTTCAAGACATTCTGAATGTCTATGGAACTGTTGATGATACTGCTATCATAACGTTGGCACCAGAATTGAAGAATTCATCAGAAATCATAAAAGAACTTGTATCGAGAAACATTACTGTTTCATTGGGTAAGTTTTTCTGAAAACAAATGTTTCTTTAAATTTAAAAAAAAAAATCCAACAAAATAACCAAAAGTATTATGGTAGATATAGGATGTATAATAATATAATAGTATGATTGCAAGAGTCAGGAGTGGATGGAGTAAGTTCAGGGAACCTCTGTCATTACTAACCAGCAGAGCGTTACCACTGGCAACCAAATTAAAAGTCTATCAGGTATGCGTAAGCAGTGTGATGATGTATGGAAATGAAATCTGGCCAGTGTTGGTTGAGGACATGCGTTGCATGGAGAGAAATTATATGAGAGTGATACGATGGACGTGTAATAGGACTGTTTAAGACATTCTTAGATCTGATGACCTCAGAGGAAGATTAAATCTGGACAGTATAGGGAGATGTGTGCAGAACAGGAGACTTTGATGGTATGGCCACTCTGAAAGAATGGATGAACGTTCTTAGGTTAGTAGATGTAGAACAGTTGGGGAAGCAGGTTCAGTTCATAGGGGAAATTCAAGGAAAACATGGGAGGATGTTTTCTTTGTTTTCTTTTAACATAGTTCATCCTCAAACAAGGCAAGTTGCCACTGTAGATGTAAGGGACTACTGAAAATTAGGATGAAAGTTTAGGGGGGGGGGATCATCCTATATTGGGAGCTGTGCAGCGAGATGCTTGTTCACATTAGTTTTAAATTTCTGCATGTCGGTACAGTCGGGGTAACAAGGAAAAGGGAGGGAGTTCCAAAGGCCGGCAGCACGAGGAAGAAGCTATTGGAGTAGAAGGCTCTTCGGCATGTTGGGACCTCCACAGTGAATGGATGGGACTTAACTGATTGTCGGGTTGATCGAGTGTATTTACGTCGAGGGGGCAACAGAGCAGCAAGTTCATCGGAGCACATTCCATTGAAGTACTTGTAAAACAAGTACAAGGATGCAACATTGCGGCGATGGGACAGGGGCTTGTTGGATAGTGAGGGACCTATTAGATTAGCGACTCTTTTTTGGGCCTTGTCTTCGAGGGAGAGATTAGTGGATGGTGCACCAGCCCAGATGTGACAACAATACTCCATGCATGGGCGGATAGTGGCTTTGTAGAGATATAAGATACTGGCAGGTGTGATAAGTTTTCTAGCATGGTAGAGGGAGCCCACTTTCTTTGCAGCAGCCTTGGCAATGTCTATGTATTTGTTCCAATCCACGTTACCTGTGAATGTTAGGCCGATGTGTTTGAACGTTCTCTCAGGTAGGATGTTATTCGCAATGGCAATCGGTGGTTGAAGAAGTTTCTTGTAGTTGTTGAAGGAAAGGAGTTTTGTCTTAGCAGCATTAAATGTTACCATCTATTTATGACCCCATTCCACTACAGACTGAAGGTTATTTTCTAATGATTCAGCCATTGCCTCGGATATGTGTGCCTCTGTTTTACCCACATGACTAGAGTAGATGTGGTAGCCTGAGAGCAATTGAGAGAGAAAACTCAAATTATCATTGAAAAGGTGTCACTGTTTGATAGACACTGGCAGAGTGGTAGCCCTGTCCTGGCTTCCCAGGTATCACAGGAAATCAGAGGGCTGACACACTTGCCAAAAAAGTAATTAAAATGACAATAACAACTCTTAAACTTCCTGACACATAATCCTCCTGCTTAAAACATAGAGTATGATGACGATTGCCGAGTTATATATAAAAAGGTTGCTAGTTACAAGTGGAATTGTTCGAAGGTGGTGAAGAATCCAGAAAGAAATGTCATATTCTGGGATATCTTGCAGTTTCACTTCCATTGGATTCGGATAATGTTAATTTCTATATTTTTGGATCCATTTCTATTTCAACTTATTTGGGTGTTGGTCGGTTAGAGTTAGGGTCATTTGGATTCCGCTATTGTTTCCTCTGTACTTTATTTTATTTGGTCCATGCCATGTTTTTATTTTTGCATTCAGCATGACAGGTTGTTACAGGACAAGTTATGCATGGGTTAACTACAGTAACTGACCCACGATAATGTACCCCCTTTGATCAAAACAAGATATACTTATGCAAGTACCCTGGATAATGTAGTTTCAGAATATATATGATTATGTGGTCTATCTCCTAAATTCCATTTCTATTTCAACTTATTTGGGTGTTGGTCAGAAGAAAAGAGAAAAAAAAGGCTTTTATTTACAATTTTTAACCCACTCAAGGCAAGAAAAGGTGCTCTGAGCGGCACCTCCCCAGATGTGGCAGCAGTACTCCATCTTAGTACGTATCTGACTCTTATATAGAAAGAGGATTGTGACAATAGAAACAAAGACTTACCAGCTGAAAAGCGAATGAGATGTTTTGCATGTCGTGCATGCCCATCAACCAGAAGAAAAGAGAAAAAAAAGGCTTTTATTTACAATTTTTAACTCACTCAAAGCAAGAAATGGTGCTTTGAGTGGCACCTCCCCAGATGTGGCAGTCATCCATCTTAGAACATATCTGACTCTTATATAGGTAGAGGAATGCATCAGGAGTCAGAAAACTTTTTGGAACGGTAGAATGATACAAGTTGGATATAAGTCTTTCATTTTAGATCTGGAGTGAAAGTCAGTCCGAGGAGCTTATCAAAACAAGGGGCTTCCTCATTTCAACAAAACAATCAGATAAAATGTTTGGTCATAAAGTAAAAGATCTATTTGAATCTCAAAGTGAATCTTAATTCGTTTTCATAGCCATAGCAAACAATTAATCCCATATAATCTTTTACTTGTGTTGGGGTCGCCCCTTTTTAATACATGGAGTCCTAGATCATGTGACGAAAAGGTAGTCAACCATTGATTGGTGGTGAAAGGAGAGAATCTTGGTTTTAGGTGTTATGAGTAACAAGTCACGTTTTCTCCTTTGTACCATGTTCAAGATGTAAAAAGGAAAGAATCAGCGAGATCTTGATGACCAGTGCTCTTCGAGGTGCTGCCATAGACAGTTGTGTCGTCTGTGTAAATCTCAAGGTATGATTTGGCAAATCATTAATGAAGATTAGGAAGAGTGTTGGCCCCAGAATAGATCCTTGAGGCACATCAGCAACTACTTTTATAGACCTTTTAGAGAGAAAAGATTCGATGGTTGCGAGAACATTTCCAGATATCCCATAGCTAGCAAGTTTGTGAAGCAACTTTTTATGCCAGACCCTTTGATATGTAAAGGGCTATTGCTTTACAAACAAATCCCCCATCAAGATATCCACTGATCCTATGTGATATTACAGTTTGTACATCATCATTGACCTTGCAGGACGAAATTCATATTGCTCGTCACTAAGTAGATTGCATTTGCTGAGGTGGTTGACAATTTCTTGGTTCATCACAGATTCAAACAACTTACTCATGACACGTAGGAGACGGATCGCTCTGTGCCGAGAGGAAAGAAGACCGATCTCCAATACTTTTAAATACTGGGCAGAGCAGCAAAGTTTTCCAAGGGGATGAAAATCATTTCTCCTTTAAGGAATGGTTGAATAATTTTCATAGGATAGGAGCAAGTGTCGGCAGCAGATTCTTAAGTACAATGACTGGAATGTCACTATTTACGAAAACCCTTTCACCCATCTCATTTTTTTCATGGGGCTTGGCCTTTTGGCTAAGATCAAAGTGTAGTATCTGTTCCGATGGATACTGCACCCCATAGACTGGTATTGTCTTGGCCTTCGGGGCTTGATTTACGCCGGTCTATGGGTCTGTCCAGTGCAAGGTCCACCTTCCCAGGTTTTGCCTCCCTCTTTGGGGAGGAGTAAGTTTATTGCTTACTGCCTGAGGCGCCCCTACCAGGGAATGCCGACGGGGCTGTCCAGGCAATTTTTAAACCCCACTTTCCTGACCCAACCTTGGGTTACATCTTACTTGTGGGAGTAAGATAAAACTGGCCTTGTGCCTAACTCCTGGTTAATAACACTCTAGCTGAAAGTTCATCAGTCAAACTCCTTGGCCGAACATTCACAGATAACATGAATTGGAATAAATACATAGAAGACATTGCCAAGGCTGCTGCAAAGAAGCTAGGCTCCCTCTACCATGCTAGAAGACTTCTCACACCTAACAGTATCCTATATTTCTACAAAGCTACCATTCGCCCATGCATAGAATATTATTTCACATCTGGGCTGGTGCATCAACCACTAGTCTCTCCCTATTAGACAGGGTCCAAAAAAAAGTCTCCAATCTAATAGCTACCGCACTGTCAACCAAGCTCCAACCCCTGTCCCGTTGCCGTAATTTTGCATCCCTGTATTTGTTTTACAAGTACTTTAATGGAATGTGTTCCAACGAACTCGTAACACTGGTGGCCCCTTGACATAAATACCTGCAACAAACCTGACAAGCAGAAAAATCCCACCCCTTCACTGTAGAGGTCCACAGATGCGAGAAAGCTTTCACTGTTTTTGGCCTTTTGGCTAAGATCAAAGTGTAGTATCTGTTCCGATGGATACTGCACCCCATAGACTGGTATTGTCTTGGCCTTCGGGGCTTGATTTACGCCGGTCTATGGGTCTGTCCTGTGCAGTTCTAGGAGGTCCACCCTCCCAGGCTTCGCCTCCCCTCTTTGGGGAGGAGTAAGTTTATTGCTTACTGCCTGAGGCGCCCCTACCGGGGAATGCCGACGGGGCTGCCCAGGCAATTTTTAAACCCCACTTTCCCGACCCGACCTTGGGTCACATCTTACTTGTGGGAGTAAGATAAAAACTGGCCTTGTGCCTAACTCCTGGAGAGGAGGTAAATCAATACTCTAATAGTTTTTTCCATCGGACTGCTAGACTTTAGAATTCTCTCCATGTTTCTTGCTTCCCTGACTGTGCTAACTTGCAGAAATTTAAATATAATGCAAACAGGCATCTCGCTGCTCAACTCCCTACTTAGAGTGTCCCTGATCTCTAATTCACAGTAGTCTCTTATGTCTCAGTGGCAATGTGCCTTGTTCGGGTGAATGAGAGTAAAAGAAAACAAAAAAAAATTATGTTCAAACAAAATTCTTTTTATTTAAATATTTTTTTATATATGTCTTTACTATATATATATATATATATATATATATATATATATATATATATACATACATATATACATAAACTTTATATAAACATTAAAACAGTCTGCACAAATGAATGTATGTTTCTATGCTCAAGAGCATATCGTCAGGACTGACAAACAATCAATATGCATATATATATATATATATTTAGATTTTTCACTTATAAAATAGATCATTCAGTGAAGACCGGGGTTGTTCCAATAAAAAACAAGCTCGATGATACTCGATTACAGAGTACAGAGCATTTATATGTGATTTTATGAAGGCTTACCAAAGCATTCCTTTCAGGACACCAATGATCACCATTAAAGATATTTTTTCTTACAAATACTATTTATTCAAATTAAATGTTTTTTCCTACACGTGTTGGTAGTGAAACACGTGTAGGAAAAAACATTTAATTTGAATAAATAGTATTTGTAAGAAAAAATATCTTTAATGGTGATCATTGGTGTCCTGAAAGGAATGCTTTGGTAAGCCTTCATAAAATCACACACATATATATATATATATATATATATGAGAGAGAGAATGGTAGTTTGCTTGAAGCATTGCTGGGAATAGTAGTAGTATGTTTTAAAAAGGCTGAGGGCAATGCAGAGTGCCGGGTAGGTTGTAAGTTGGAAGGAACAAAAATAATAAATCGAAATGAGACTTCCTATTTATATTTTTCTTAAAATCTTACATAACAGCAAGTGTGGTGTTGGCTGTTTGTGTGTTGTCCGGATGATTATTAAAAATCATTTATTTAATATTTCGGGTAAAAAAGAAACTTTAAAAAGAATATTTATTGAATCATCAAGTAGTTTACACAAGGAATATATCAATAAATTTATTTTTTCCTTTCCTTAAACCATGGATTTTCAAAAGTGCAAGTTTTAATCACCAGAGATCATCAGGATAAATCAGTAAAAATTATATTACTGTTAGCACAGATTTTAAAATATAAAAATATAAAATACAAAAATACACAAAAGCATTTTTGAGCAAAGAAAATCCACATTGATGGAAAAATGCAACATGCCCAAAACAGGTGAATCCAAGCTATTATGGATGTCAGGTATAAGTTATGAAAATATATTTATGGCAATTAAGCTACATAGAGGCTTCTGCGTTTCCTCTCCGTAGGGAATCGTCAGGCTAAAATGCATGGAGTTATTTTTGCCGGGTGTTATTTATATACACAAGTAGCTAGTTAACCAATTCGATTCTTTGTTGTTCTCTCAGCCAATCGTTGGGCTTCTCACGAACAAAGGTTCATTTGATTTTATTTCCTATTCTATTGTTCTGTTTTCTATGTGATGATTTATCCCTGTTTCTTTGTTGTTGTCTTAGCCAATCGTCGGGCTTCTCACATGCAAAGGTTCGGTTGGTTTTACTTATTTCATTGTTCTGCTTTCTATAAAGTGGCCTCTCCCTGTTTCTTTGTTGTGTCAACACATGGTTCCTTGTATTTCTGTTTTAGTTTTAAAATTTTAAAGTTTTAGTTCAGTTTAGTTTATTTTTTTACTTATTTGTTTATTAATTTATGTATTGTTATACATATTTATAAAACAATTATTTTTTATTCTTCAGGTCATTCAGTTGCCAACTTAAAAGAAGGCGAAACTGCTGTAAAAAATGGAGCATCCTTTATTACACATCTCTTCAATGCGATGTTGTCTGTGAGTAAATATATCTTATTTGTACATTTTTGCCGTCAAATCATTTTTGGGATTGCAGTGTTGAGTCATAAGAAACACTGTGCATTGTAATACAGCTTATTGCCTGCTTCCTTTGTTGCAGCTCATTAAACTTGTTGGTCTAGTGGTCTTTGTCGATTTGCTGCTTTCTATACTTCGTTACAATACAGCTTCCTATTCCAGTAGCTTCTTTCCAAGAAACTACAGGCTTGGGGCACTCTCCCCCTGCTAATTGTCTAATCACATTTCGTTCTGTAAAGCTATTTCCATAAAAAAAAAGAAATTGGGTTATTTCTCATGACAAGCATTTAACAAAGTTATTAAAGTAACATTTCTAATGAAAGGATTAAAGATATTAAAAAACAATTGAAATAAAGATGAAAGAAATCCTAGTGCAAAATTAATAATGGCTGACAATACTTTATCTAATAAGATTGAAAATAATATTATTGCTAATCATTGTTGTGTGATAAAAAGCAATTGAAATCAAGATGAAAATAATCCAAGTCACAAATGAATAATGGCTGACAATACTTAATCTAATAATAAGATTGAAAATAATATTATTGCTAATCATTCTTGTGTAGTAAAAAGCAATTGAAATAAAGATGAAAGAAATCCTCGTCCCAAATGAATAATGGCTGACAATACTTTATCTAATAATAAGATTGAAAATAATATTATTGCTAATCATTGTTGTGTAGTAAAAAGCAATTGAAATAAAGATGAAAGAAATCCTCGTCCCAAATGAATAATGGCTGACAATACTTTATCTAATAATAAGATTGAAAATAATATTATTGCTAATCATTGTTGTGTAGTAAAAAGCAATTGAAATAAAGATGAAAGAAATCCTCGTCCCAAATTAATAATGGCTGACAATACTTTATCTAATAATAAGATTGAAAATAATATTATTGCTAATCATTGTTGTGTAGTAAAAAGCAATTGAAATAAAGATGAAAGAAATCCTCGTCCCAAATTAATAATGGCTGACAATACTTTATCTAATAATAAGATTGAAAATAATATTATTGCTAATCATTGTTGTGTAGTAAAAAGCAATTGAAATAAAGATGAAAGAAATCCTCGTCCCAAATTAATAATGGCTGACAATACTTTATCTAATAATAAGATTGAAAATAATATTATTGCTAATCATTGTTGTGTAGTAAAAAGCAATTGAAATAAAGATGAAAGAAATCCTCGTCCCAAATTAATAATGGCTGACAATACTTTATCTAATAATAAGATTGAAAATAATATTATTGCTAATCATTGTTGTGTAGTAAAAAGCAATTGAAATAAAGATGAAAGAAATCCTCGTCCCAAATTAATAATGGCTGACAATACTTTATCTAATAATAAGATTGAAAATAATATTATTGCTAATCATTGTTGTGTAGTAAAAAGCAATTGAAATAAAGATGAAAGAAATCCTCGTCCCAAATTAATAATGGCTGACAATACTTTATCTAATAATAAGATTGAAAATAATATTATTGCTAATCATTGTTGTGTAACAAAAAACAATTGAAATAAAAATGAAAGAAATCTAGTCCCAAATTAATAATGGTTGACAATTATTACTACCAATACAATCATTTAAAGTATATTTTTTCTATTCTAGTTTCATCACAGAGATCCACATTTAGTTGGGCTCATAGCAAGTAACAAAATACCAACGGATCATCAGCTATTTTATGGATTAATCGCTGATGGAATCCATACACATCCGGCAGCTTTGAGAATTGCTAATTTAGTTCATCCTAAAGGTATTTATTTTTTTTGTTTCAGAATATATTTTTACGTTGATTCATTAAATTTTTTTCCAACGAAAATTTGTCAAACTTTAGGCTGTGCAATTTGAATGTTGCTGTTTATAAAGAAGGTCATGACAGATTGTTGAGTTTCTTGAGAGAAGACATATTGACCTGTGTTGTGTCCATGCAACGTTATGTTTATGTAAATCTGTCAATGATTGTGAGAAAGATATAATCTGTTTTGGATCGCAAATGAAAAGGGAACAGGTGGTGTTGGTATTCTCATTGTAGAAAAATTGGTAGATAAAGATGTTGAAGATAGTTTTTTTCTTGACAGGTTACAACAACATATGCTAACTTTTTTATACGATACAAATTATTTCATTTATTGCTTTAAAAAAAAAAAAAAAAAATCACACTCGCACACATAATTCGATAAATGTCGAAATCAAATCCTACTGCTTTTATCACTGGTTAACACCACTGTATTTTCTTATGAACTAGTTACAACAATGCACGCTAACTTTTTAATTTTTATACAAATTATTTCATTTTGTTGATTTAAAACAAAATTACTTCCAAACACATAATTAAAAATAAATAAAATAATCATGACTGATTTTAACCGTTGCATTTGGCATCAACTGCATTTTCTACCTTTCTGTTTTTTACATTTTTACTATTCAACTTTTTTTTCAAGTTTTCTTTTCAAGTTTTCTTTTCAAGTTTTCTTTTCAAGTTTTCTTTTCAAGTTTTCTTTTCAAGTTTTCTTTTCAAGTTTTCTTTTCAAGTTTTCTTCAAGTTTTTTTTTCAAGTTTTTTTTTCAAGTTTTTTTTTCAAGTTTTTTTTTCAAGTGCATGTCCACTCTTCAGTCGGAGGCTAACGGACCAAACTTCACATGTCTTCAATCTTCCTGCTAATAGTAACAACCTTGATGGTCTGCTCTCACCGCGTTCGGCACACTTTTTTTGCTCACTATAGTGCAGTAGCACCCATAATCAACTAGTGGAGGTTTGGTTTGTGCTGTCCCTCCTCGGTCTTCTCATCCAAATATTTTGTCTGGCTGGCACCATTTTTTTTTGGGGGGGGGAGGGGGAGAGCTTATGGTGTTTTTTCATTTTTGTGTGGTGATAGCTGAGGCCGGTGTAATTTATTGGGGGTGGGGAATTATGAAGTGATGTTTCTTGCAGTTTCTCTTCCTTGGTTTGTGTTGTCGTGTTCTTTGTGTGGTTTTGTTTTCTCCCTGTTATAAATTCCTTGTGACTGGTTACTCTTCGTAGCTTATGCGGGTTGGTTTCCACATTCAAGGATTTTCCTTAAAATTGCAGCAGTTTTGATCATAGCCCTCCTTTGTATGGTTTCGATGGTCCCTTTGATTCCAATTTCTCCCAGTCTTTTCTCCGGGTTTTTGGGGATTGTTCCTAGTGCTCCTACGATTATTGCTATTATACTGACTTTCTACATGCTCCATATTCTTTTAAGTTCTCTGGCTAGTTCTGTGTATTTGCTTTGTTTTTCCGTCTCTTTGATCTTCACTCTGTGGTCTGCTGGAACGGCGAAGTCTACAATTTTGCAAGATTTTTACTTCTTGTCGATTAAATAACATTAGGTCTTCTTGCTTGTATGAGTTTATCTATTTGTATATCCATGTCCCAGAGGATTTTGTGTTTTTCGTTTTCCAGTACTGTTTCTGGTTTATGTTTGTACCATTTGTCTGCATATTCGAAATTCAATTGTTTGCACAGTTCCCGGTGTACTGCTTTCCCCACACAGTCATGTCTGTTCTTGTATTCTTTTTGCGTTAGTTTGCTACATTCACTTATTATATGATTTACTGTTTCGTCTCTTTGTCCACACAGTCTGCATTTACTGTTTTTCTGGGTTTTATCTATTTTAGCTTTAATGTAGTTTGTCCTAATTGCATTGTTCTGTGCAGCCATCGGTAAAGATTCTGTTTCTCTGTTCAAGTGTCCTTTTCTTAGCCATGCCCAGTTATTCTCGTTGGTTTCTTCTCTCGTCAGTCTTATGAAGCATCCATGTAGTTGTTTTTCTTCCCACTTTTCTTTTCTTTTTGTTTCTGGTTTTGGTGCTTCCTGAGTTGTTCATTGGGACAGTGTCTCTTGCTGCGGTGATCAGCCTTTCTGTATTCTGGGTTATGTGTTTCTCCAGCTCTTTTTTTGAGTCTTCCACACAATCCTGTATATTTACCAGTCCTCTTCCCCCTTGATTTCTCTTCATGTAGAGTCAGTCCATATCATCTTTTGGATGTAGTGCATTGTTCATGGTCATTAATTTTCTAGTCCTCTGGTCAATGTGCCTCAGTTCTTCTTTGGTTCAGCCTATGAATGGTCCAGAGTATCTTATTAGTGCTATTGCCCAGTTGTTTATTCCTTTTACTAGATTCCTGCTATATAATTTCGTTTCTAGGAATTTTCTTGTTCTTTTCCAATCTTCTCTTTCATTTCTGTAGATTTGATGATGTCTGCTTCTAGAATTCCCAAATATTTGTAGCTATCCTGCTTGCCTAGCACACTCATCTCCTCTTGGTTGGGGAGCTCCATTCCTATTCTTCTTTTTCTTCTTTTTCTCCTTTTTCTTCTCCTTTTTCTTTTCCTTTTTCTTTTTTTTCTTTTTCTTATTTTTCATGATTTCTTCTTCTTCTTTTCCTCTTTCTTCTTCTTCTTTTCCTCTTTCTTCTTCTTCTTCTTTTCCTCTCTCTTCTTCTTTTCCTCTCTTCTTCTTCTTCTTCTTCTTCTTCTTCTTCTTCTTCTTCTTCTTTTCCTCTCTCTTCTTCTTTTCCTCTTCTTCTTCTTCTTCTTATTCTTATTCTTATTCTTATTCTTATTCTTATTCTTATTCTTATTCTTATTCTTATTCTTCTTCTTATTATTATTATTATCCTCCTCCTCATTATAAACAAATGGATTTAAACAAAAATTACATTTTAATAAAATAATTTTTGGAATTATTTTTAATGAAGATAAATACCCGATAACCGTAAACAGAAAAGAAGGGAAATTTTAATTTCGTAGACTCTTCTCTTAGTTGACAGTGGTAACGCTCTGCTGGTTAGTAATGGCAGAAGTTCCCTGAACTTACTCCATCCACTACTAACTTTTGCAATCACATTAGCACCAGCTCCACCCTGTGCTCCAATGGAAATGAAACCTGGCCAGTGAGTGATATGTCAATGATACGATAGATTTGTAATGTGAGTCTTAAAGACAGGTCGAGATCTGATGACCTCAGGGGAAGATTAAATCTGGACAGTATAGGGAGATGTGTACAGAACAGGAGACTTCGATGGTATAGTCACATTAGAAAGAATGGATGAGAGTTCTTGGGTTAGTAGATGTAGGACGGTTGAGGTAGCAGGGTCAGTTGGCAGAGGTAGGTCAAGGAAAACATGAGAGGAAATGATAAAAATGGACTTGAGAGAAAAAGGAATAAATAAAGACCTGCGCAGAGATAGGTTAGTTTTGGAAATCAATTTCTTAAAGCCGTCCAACACATGCCATCATGTAAAACGAATGTTAAACCGGAAATGATGATGATGATGATATATACTTATTATTCTCTTGTCTTCTAAAAAAAAAGGTTAATACGGAAAAGGTGCTCTTGCAATATGTTATCTACAGAATGTTTTCGAACCCAAAATACACAAACACAAACCCTAACTCTAAAAACTCGGTTCCCGAGGTCAGTAAAATGCACTTAAAGACAACCTAATTTTCAGTATCCCCTTACGCCTACAGTGGCGGCCTTTGGGGTGAACTATGATAAAAAAAAATTTAAAAATGTATATATATATGTATATATCTATGTTACTTGTGTGTGTGCGTTTTTGTTTTTAAATTGTATTCCTTTTATTCTGATGAATTTTATTTTAAAATACACAAACACAAACCTGGGCAGTGAGGATTGAAGATATGTGTTGCCTGAACACTAATGATATGAGATTGATACGATGGATGTGTAATGTGAGTCTTAAAAACAGGCTTAGATTTGATGACCTCAGATTGAAGATTAAATCTGGACAATATAGGGAGATGTGTGCAGAACAAGAGACTTAGTTAGTTTGGTGGCAATGTTGACATGATTTGATGAGAGTTCTTGGGGCAGTAGGTGTAGAACAGTTGAGGTAGCAGGGTCAGTTGGCAGGGGAAGACAAAAGAACCTGGGAGGAAGTGATAAGGATGGATTTGAGGAAAATTGAGGGTGCATGTCGAGTTCACAGGGGAAGGCCAAGGAAAACATGGGTGATAGTGATAAAAATGGACTTGAGAGAAAAAGGAATAAATAAAGTCCTGGCCAGATGTAGGTTAGTTTGGAGGTCAATTTCGTAAAGCAGTCCAACACATGCCAGCATGTAAAATGGACGTTAAACTGAATATGATTATGAAGCAAACTAATTATGCAACGTTAGCATGAGAAATATAAAAGTTATTTTGCATGCTCTATTCAATATAGAGTACATGTTTTCAAGTCCTGACCATGTGCGAGCCTCCATTTTGAATTTCTTTTCGAGAAGTCAACACCGACTGTTTTGAACTAGAGTACATATTTTCTAAAAAAAAAAAAAATAATGGGGAGAAATATTACATTTTTCAAATGGAGCATGACAGTCAACATAAAATGGAGAATCTCTTTTTTATTAGATGCAACGCTTACTTTAAATCTTTTCAATGGATGAATTAATTCAATGAAAAATATAGGGTGGGCAAAAATAAGGGTCCTATTTTTAAAAATTCATAACTTTTTTATTTATTGAGTTTAAAAAATTTTTTTTTTTAGAATAAGTAAAGGACCCCTTCCGAAGCAAGCATGAGCCGTATTAGCCCTAAGGAACGTACCCTCATTTAGAAAACATTATTTTTGCTTAAAAAACTCAAAACAGTGTAAAAAACAATACTTTAGTTTTTGTAAGTTTTAAGAAGTGTTTTTCGGCTAAAATTTGTTTTGTTTATTTCAAAAAATCTCGGAAGGGTCAGTCTACACACACATAAAGTTTGGTGAGTTTAACTTTTATTTTGTGGAAGTTATTCAAATTCAAGTTATTCAAATTTAAAGATAGGACCCTTATTTTGGCCCACCCTGTAGATTAAGAAAATAAAACTAAATTAAAAAAAAACATCTCAACGATAAAATATTTGGTGGCTATTCACTGGATTTAAATTTTTTTTAATTAGTCACCATTTATCAAGGGTAAAAGTCTCTCGAGGATAAGGGTCAATGAGATGCACAGATTGACAGTCAAATGATGATGAATATTATGAGAGGATTGAAAATAATGAATGGAATGAATAAAATTTGATGACCTATGAGGATGGTTTATGACAAGTGTTTATTGATATTGGATTTCTGGATGACCATGTTGTAACCCCCAGGGATGCAAATATGTGGCATCATATTGCACAGATGGGAAGTTCTTGGAAAGAAACTATGTTCATGGAAATTCCGTTTCATGTTAGGTGCACAGAGAAAGAATAGGAAGATATTTATCATGATGATGCATATATATATATATATATATTATATATATATATATATTTATATTATATATATATATATATATATATATATATTATATATGTATACAATAAAGTAACACCGAATCACATAATCACTGGTGCAATAATTTATTTCGACCCTCCAGCCTTATTCAAGCATCCAAGCGAGGTGATTACATTTTTCAAAAATGTAATCGCCTCACTAAGATGTTTGAATAAGACCAAAGAGTCGAAATAAATTATTGCACCAGTGATTATGTGATTCGGTGTTACTTTATTTTATTCTTGCTCTGTTTATTACATTGAACTCTCATACCCGGATTTCCTTCTGGAATTTATTTCACTCTAACACACACACACTATATATATATATATATATATATATATATATATATATATATATATATATATATATATATACTTCCTTCATATGCACACTTGAACTTAAGTTGAGCACGGTTCTGAAGAAAAGAGTTTCCGAAATATTATATCATACGGATTTTCCACCAGACCATCTTGATACAGGTATTACATAACATTGTAACATTGTGTAGATAGACAGATATATGTGTGTTTGTGAAAAAAATTAAAATATATATATATATATATATATATGTATGTATACATTGTATTAAGGGTGAAACTATTTAATTTGTTCCACCATTATATGTCTTATTTGCTCCAACTTGTGTCTATCCGTCACACCTCTGCATTGTATTGCCTTCTAAGTATCACATATATATATATATATATATATATATATATATATATATAAATTATGCTTCACTTTCCCTTTCTCCAGCCCACTTCCTCATTTTGGCCTCGTCTTTAACTAAAGGATTTCTTCTTAGAATTGCTTAAATATTTAACTACCAAAGTCATTTGTATACAATTCAGCTCCGGCCCAGGAAGTATTTTTAAAATGGCCTGATTTCTCATATTAATTCCGATTAAATACGCTCCACATACGATTTGAACTCAACATCTCACTATTGGAGTTACTTCATTTTTGAACGCTTTTCCATGCTGCCTTGACGAAAAACTTTTCTTCTCCATCTAAATCTCCTTTCATTGGACACCTTATCAACGGACAATTACCAACTGGACAAACCCCATATCTTTTTTTCACTCTCCATTTCTTAATATTTTTTCCAATGTTGAATTTTGGCTTTTCCACTGCCAACTTATCTATCTATATAATTCCTCTGATAAGATTTCGATCTTTGAAAAGCCTTGGCTTAAGGAAAGAATAATAAACATAATTTTATTACAGAATATACCTTGCATTGAACAATTAAAGTTTGAAATAAATCTGGGCATTCGTACATGTTTACACTCTTCTTTCATCTATCTTATATGCTTAGGGTTATATATATATATATATATATATATATATATATATATATATATATATATAATGAAGTTAATCCAACAAAAGATATAAGAGGCAACTAATATCTTTTAATTAGTGAAACATCCGGATAAAGACTGAAGCTCAATATACTGGATAGAGCATTAATAGCATAATATATAATGAAATAATGAAATAAGGTGCAAATCAAATTTTATTAGAATTCAAAATTCAGGCAAAGTATCTCAACGTCCTTAACTAATGAGTTTTCAAAGTTAAGGACGTTGATATACTTTGCCTGAATTTTGAATTCTAATAAAATTTGATTCGCATCTTATTTTATTATTTGATTTTATATTATGCTTATATATATATATATATATATATATATATATATATATATATATATATGCAAATATACACACACAAATAATAAATACACATTGGTTTTATTATAGAGTGGAGAATATACAAAATCACCTTTGAAAATTAGGCTGAGATATTTTTATTTATTTATTGTTTTTATTAATGAGTCACCACTTAACACAGGCAAAACTGATTTGCATATTTCGCAATCCACTTAAAGAGATAAGGGTTAATTAGATGGAATACATTGTCAGTTGAATGAATTATGAGAAGATTGAAAATGATGAATGGAATTAACGAAATTTGATGACCTATGACAAGTGTTTATTGATATTGGATTTGAAGATGACCATGTTGTAGCCAGCAAGGAAGCAATTATGTGATAGTATGTTCCACAGATAGGAAGTTCTTGGAGAGAAACTTTGATCATGCAAATTCCGTTTGATGTTAGACACATGGAGGGAGAAAGGAAAGTCCTTTGCAGTTGTGGTAGAGAGAGGAGTTCTTGCTGTGAATGAGAAGGAGGAACCAAAGATTGTTTTTTATATATAGTTTTATCCAACAAAATACATGCTAAAGAATCTCTTAGTTTTGGGATTGAGTTAATTTTGAAAACTCTGTCTGGATTATTTTAATGGTGCTTTCACAGATTAGGACCCACGCTAACTTTGACTCTTATCGTTAGGGTTAGAGTCAAGGTGGGGGTTAGCATTAGGGTTAGGATCAAAGTTAGCGTGGGGCCTAATCTGTGAAAGTACCGTTTTAATTAGTTTAAATTTGGGATTGAGTTATTTTCGAAAAATCTGTTTGAATTGTTTTACTGGTGCTTTCACAGATTAGGACCCACGCTAACTTGGACCCCGTCGTTAAGGTTAGCGATATAGTTAGAGTTAGCGTTAGGATCAAAGTTAGCGTGGGTCCTAATCTGTGAAAGTACCGTTTTAATTAGTTTAAATTTTGGATTGAGTTATTTTTGAAAAATCTGTTTGAATTGTTTTACTGGTGCTTTCACAGATTAGGACCCACGCTAACTTTGACCCCGTCGTTAAGGTTAGCGATATAGTTAGAGTTAGCGTTAGGATCAAAGTTAGCGTGGGTCCTAATCTGTGAAAGTACCGTTTTAATTAGTTTAAATTTGGGAGTGAGTTATTTTTGAAAAATCTGTTTGAATTTAAACTAATTAAAACGGTACTTTCACAGATTAGGACCCATGCTAACTTTGACCCCTGTCGTTAGGGTCAAGGTGGGGGTTAGCATTAGGG
Organism: Sepiola atlantica; assembly: GCA_963556195.1. Taxonomy (NCBI): domain Eukaryota; kingdom Metazoa; phylum Mollusca; class Cephalopoda; order Sepiida; family Sepiolidae; genus Sepiola; species Sepiola atlantica. The sequence goes on from OY744550.1 coordinate 62,577,775, forward strand.
TTAGGGTCAAAGTTAACGTGAGTCCTAATCTGTGAAAGTACCGTTTTAGTTAGTTTAAATTTTCAATTAATTCCCCTAAGTGACCCATCTGCTACTAAGTTTCTGTCTTTAACCCTAACCTGTCTTTCACTCTTTTCCTCTCTTACTGTATTTTTTTTATCACCCTACCAGCTCTTATTTTTATACGATATCTATCACTCTCGCCTCCATAACTCTCCTTTTCTTTTTCTGTTTATTAACAATTGAAGATAACAAAGAAATGCAAAAATAAAACGATTGTAATAGTCCATTATAAAGAAAAGGGAATTTCAAAGACTGATCATTTATAAAGATGGTTGGTTTATTTATAACTAGCTGTCCCGACATGGTGTTGCCCGGGAATATTTCAAGTCGGCTTTTATTTATTCTAGTACCAAAATAATATTGGGGTGGACTTAATTTTGTATAAAAAATATATATGATAATTATTAATTAATTAATCGTTTTTTTTTTTAATCCAGAAAAAGTTTACCAATGTTTATTGTTTTCTTTTATAAGTTATCGGTGTGATATAAAAAAAAATTAACATATCCGTTTTTATAGATTTTGTGCCAGCGCCATATTATACAAAAAAAAAACTGACATAAGCAAATTGTTAGTTGATTTTTTTTAACATAACTTTGGCATATTCATGGAATTGGTAATTGTATCGGAATCAGGGGAAAATATTGGAATCGCCCCATCACTAAAAAAAGGAAATCCAAAAAGACTTTCTCAAGAGTAGGCAGAGTACACATTACTAAGGCAGTAGTTGTTACGATGTCAAATCGTCAAAACATTGAAAATTAAATGTGAGTTTTTACACTTGCCATACCTGAGTTCGAATCTCACGTAAATCTAAGGATTTCTGATGACCTAAAAAAGCATCCATGGGTGGACGTGGGGTGTATGATGTATTATTTGCTTCATCGCTTCCCTCATCGCTTGAAATTGTTTGGTCTGTGAGCTAGAAAAAGGCACGGTTTTTACTTGCTAACTTTTGTGTGACGGAACGGATTTATATTTATTTCTATACAAATAAATACACATTGGTCTTTATTATAGAGTGAAGGACTTAAAAAAGTTTTTTTTTTTTTTTTTGCTTGATATTTTATGGAGAACTATTGCTATTCAATTTTTATTTGTTTACGATAGGCTTCTTCTGACATGGAGGCGTTACAAAAATAACCATATTGTTCAACAACAATGACACCTTTTAAAATTGAGTCAGTTTATATGAGTCAGCATAAAACCAACACAAATTAATGAACTGCACCTGGTGCAAAAATAAAATGAAAAACTAAAAACCACAAAAAAGCGGGTGTATATCTCTCTTTTTTTATATATATATTTCCTATCTTATATATAGTACATGTATTGTGTTAGTTTCTGTAGATGTAAATCCGTTGAAACTCCAGTGTTTATAGAAAGTGCTCAATAACAAGTAGAGCTGTTTCAATTCCTCGTTTTGGTCTGAAGAGGTTGACTCTCTATGAAGAGTACAACCGAAAGATGTATGCACATATGTAACCAATAATGTTTGTATAAATAAAAATTTATACTATATATATATATATATATATATATATATATATATATATATATATATATATGTAAAAATAAAAATGGAATAAAGGATGAGCAAATCAACAACTAGCAAAACTAAACTCAAACACACATATTGAATAGTTCTACCAGAATATTTCGATCGTTGAAATACTATCATCATCAGTTGGTAGCAGAACTTTAATTAAAAACAGAAAAGTTTTCAAATTTATACAAAGAACGCAATTTGGAAAAAAATAGTCACATGTAATAAACAGTAGAAAGGGAGAAAGAAAGAAATGTTAAAAAAAAAATATGTATATATATATGTTAAATGAAAAAATAAAAGCCAAAACCTATATTATTTATATCGTTTTGAAAGACTTCCTCAGGACGAAGAAAGCAATGTAGAGAAATCATACAGATATTAATTTTGATTTGTTAGAAAATTGTCCAAATTTCGGCATTTTCTGTGGATGTGAACAAGTGAAAAATGAAAATCACGATTTGGTTAGTCCGTTTTCATCTGTATCTGTCTGATGAAAATACATGTTCAATTAAAACAGTAATTTATATATAAATACATACATATATATATATATATCTCACCTATATATATCGCACCCACCGACCGTTGGGAATTAGTTCCTAGACTGAAGATTGCGTTAGCATGAAACATCGATGTCTCTAGGTATTTAAATATTTAATATTTATTTATAAAAATATTATTGTTTATATATATATATATATATATATATATATATATATATATATATATATATATATATATATAAACAATAATATTTTTATAAATAAATATTAAATATATATATCATAATATAAAATGAAATAATAAAATAAGGGGCGAATCAAATTTTATTAGAATTCAAAGTTCAGGCAGAGTTTCTTAAAGTATATTGAGCTTCAGTTTTTATCCGGATGTTTCACTAATTAAAAGATATTAGTTGCCTCTTATATCTTTTGTTGGATTAACTTTATATATATATATATATATATATATAAATATATATATATATATATATAATGTATGTATATATATATATATAATGTATGTATATATATATATATATATAATGTATGTATATATATATATATAATGTATGTATATATATATATATATATAATGTATGTATATATATATATATATATAATGTATGTATATATATATATATATATAATGTATGTATATATATATATATATAATGTATGTATATATATATATATAATGTATGTATATATATATATATAATGTATGTATATATATATATAATGTATGTATATATATATAATGTATGTATATATATATATATATAATGTATGTATATATATATATATATATAATGTATGTATATATATATATATATAATGTATGTATATATATATATATATATAATGTATGTATATATATATAATGTATGTATATATATATAATGTATGTATATATATATATAATGTATGTATATATATATATATATAATGTATGTATATATATATATATATAATGTATGTATATATATATATATAATGTATGTATATATATATATATATAATGTATGTATATATATATATATAATGTATGTATATATATATATATAATGTATGTATATATATATATATATAATGTATATATATATATATAATGTATGTATATATATATATAATGTATGTATATATATATATATAATGTATGTATATATATATATATATATAATGTATGTATATATATATATATATATATATAATGTATGTATATATATATATATATATAATGTATGTATATATATATATATATATATATAATGTATGTATATATATATATATATATAATGTATGTATATATATATATATATATAATGTATGTATATATATATATATATAATGTATGTATATATATATATATAATGTATGTATATATATATATATATAATGTATATATATATATATAATGTATATATATATATATATACATACATTATATATATATATATACATACATTATATATATATATATACATACATTATATATATATATATACATACATTATATATATATACATACATTATATATATATATATACATACATTATATATATATATATACATACATTATATATATATATACATACATTATATATATATATATATACATACATTATATATATATATACATACATTATATATATATATATATACATACATTATATATATATATATACATACATTATATATATATATATATACATACATTATATATATATACATACATTATATATATATATACATACATTATATATATATATACATACATTATATATATATATAATGTATGTATATATATATATATATATATATATATATATATATAATGTATGAAAAAGGAAAGCTAACAACTGTATTTGTATCTGTCCGATGAAAACGGAATAACCAAAAATCGTGATTTTCATTTTTCACTTGTTCACATCCACAGAAAATGCCGAAATTTGGACAATTTTCTGGCAAGTCAAAATTAATATCTGTATAATTTTTCTACATTGTTTTCTTCATCCTGAGGAAGTCTTTAAATAAAGAGAAAACGTTGATGAAGACATGAATAATATAGTTTTTGGCTTTCCTTTTTTCATTTTCCATTACGTCGGATCATTTTATCCCTATTTTTATTCATATATATATATATATATAAGTTAGGTATGTTTATGTTTCTACATTTGTATGTATAGCATTCACTCCTTAACTAATTAACTGATAATTATGAATTTTGGAACGCACCTTCGAGGCGGTAGGTATTGTAATGTGGTCTATATTTAGTTTAATTTAGTTTCATGCAAAAGCGGTAAAAAGGGGAGTGGAAATTCAGATACCTTCGATTTTTGCGAAATTTTAATAATAGGTATTACACATCAATAAATAGTCTCCAAATTTCAGTTTCTTTGGAGTATTGCAAAGGGTTTTGGGGAGTATAGTATGTGTACAATCTCCCATTTGAAAATTCAAATATTTCAGATTTGCATTAAATTTGATCACTAGTCGTTAGACACCGATTAAGTAAGATTCTATGAATTTTAATTTTTTTCTAAAGACCCCTTAATTTTAGACATTCTGGAATCAAAATCATTTGATGGAATAAGGATTCTAGACATAAGGTTTAGTATCATTATATCTTGATTTTAATCTTTGTAAAAGTGTTGCTAAACTGTTCTGTATTTATATAAAAGTAGTTATGTGTATATCTTCATATATTTTTATTTATAGGATTAATTCTTAAACTAATTAACCGATCATTATGCATTTTGGAACACAGCTGTTAGGCATAAGGGTTGCTAATGTGGGCTATATTTACTTTAATTTAGTTTTATGCAAAAAAGGAAGTGGATTTGAGAGAAAGATGAATGAATAAAGCCCCGGCCAGAGATCGGTTAGTTTGTGCAAGTCAATTTCTAAAAGCTGTCCAACACATGCCAGCATGCAACATGGACGTTAAACCGAATATGATGATGATGATGATGATGATGGCTATTGTTCTTTTTAACGTTGATATTTATACTTCTATTACGTTTCAGTGGGTCCATTGTGTTAATATCAGATGGAAGATGAGTTACTTCCCTTGAATGAACATACAGGAAGTGGAGACTATTTAAGGCAGACATGCTGACTGCTCACAGTGCGAACACATCGGCTAGAACTTATTAGAACAGAAATATAAATGTTGATAAGGAAAATAGTCTGAAGAAAAAAAAATATTGTGACTATGGAGAGTAGAAAATTGACCTCTCATAACTCTCCACCTCCCATTTTGTCCTTTCGTCCTCACATTCAACGAGCGATGTTTCTGACAAAGGGGGAATAATTGATGTTTTCTGGGTTTGCCGTTGTTTTGAGCGGGTGGTTTTAGAGATTTTCAATCCTCTCATAGTATTCATCATCATTAAACTGTCAATCTATCCATCTCATTGGCTCTTATCCTCGAGTGGCTTTTAGCCTTGATGACTAAGTGACTCATTATTAATAATAATAATAAAAAATACATAGTTTAGGAGGAAGAAATCTAACACAAATGAGTAAATCACCGGTTCTCATTTGCTCACCGAAGTTAAGCAACGTTGAGTCTGGCCAGTAATAAATGGGTGACCATTTGGGAACACCAGGTGCTGTATGTGGCCTGGAGAGGATATGGACACTACCAGGTTCTATCATGCCCACAGAAAGGTTAGGACAGATAGAGTATCTGCCTGACTCCCCGTCTACGTCCCCGGACGTTATGGGTGGGTGGGGGGTTACAACAACAACAACCGTGTAAATGCAACATTTTAAAAATTACTTATCATACCTATATTACCATCATAATTGCTAATTGTTATTTGAATCACTAATCCAACATAGTCTTTTAAAATACTGTATATATAGTAGAGAGCCAAGACCGAAACACAGTTACCTGTATACCTAATTTGCATAACTATTTTTAAACAGTTTATAATAAACTAATGTTTGCTGCTATTAATTTATAATTTTATTGTCCTATATATATATATGTAAATATGAAGGTGAGAATTCCGAGGCAGGAGCAATGCGATGTTAAAAACCGGAAGGTGGAATAAGAATGAACAAAAATAAATGACAAGGGACGGTAAATCTCAGATCAATTCATTTGTATTTCAAAATTTAAATATAAAGACAGTAAATTGTAACATTGGTTGGCTTACTGTTAAATATTTAAAGGTCCACTTTTTTGCTGATTATAAATAAATGGTTTTTATCCTCTTTGGTTAATGTCCACTTTTTGCTGATTTTAAATAAATGGTTTTTATCCTCTTTGGTTAATGTCCACTTTTTGCTGATTTTAAATAAATGGTTTTTATCCTCTTTGGTTAATGTCCACTTTTTTGCTGATTTTAAATAAATGGTTTATGTCCTATTTAGTTAATGTCCACATTTTTGCTGATTTTAAATAAATGGTTTATGTCCTATTTAGTTAATGTCCACCTTTTTGCTGATTTTAAATAAATGGTTTTTGTCCACTTTGGTTTATTTCCACTTTTTTGCTGATTTTAAATAAATGGTTTATGTTCTCTTTGATTTAGGTCCATTTTTTTTGCTGATTGTAAATAAATGTTTTTTTATCCACTTTGGTTTATGTTTACTTTTTTTGCTGATTACAAATAAATGGTTTATGTCCTCTTTGGTTAAGGTCTACTTTTTTGCTGATTACAAATAAATGGTTTATATCCTTTTTGGTTCATGTCAACCTTTTTGCTGATTACAAATAGATGGTTTATATCCTCTTTGGTTTAGGTCAACTTTTTTGCTGATTTTAAATAAATGGTTTTTGTCCACTTTTTGTGGATTATAAATAAATGTTTACGTAGTTCAAAAAATATATTTATGTAATGTTTTTTATAATAATATCAGAAACAAAAATAAATGTATCAGCTTACAATTTGACCGTGTAGATTTTTATCCATCAATATCTGAAGAACTCGTTAACAAACCAGGCTAGTTTAAAGTTCGAAAAAGGGGTAAATTTTGCCTTGAATTTTAACTTATGATATCTTGCTTTTTTTTTTGTTTGATAACATTTGATGCAAACCAAATTTAACCTTTCCTCTTTCAGTGTACAATTCTTTCTATTTTTTCATTAATAGTTTTTTTTTTCAGGCTACTTAAAGTTAGTTTACTATTTTTCGTGATAGGCGATTTATTTTTTAATGTTATGCTTTTCAGATTAGCTGTGCATAATATTGTGTATCTCTAGGCATATAAAAACAGTCGCACCTTAAAGAAAGTGGGCCACTCGCCAATATGGTAGAATTAATATAGGGTTTTATATTGTCTTTTATAACAAAATCCAGGTTGAAAACTTCTGTGAATTAAATTTTGGACCTGTATCAAATTGTTTCTATCCGTTTTTACATGGTCTAAATTTGAGTCTTGATTTACTATTGAAAGAAGAACATCCACTGTAATATGGATCATATTACGAAGATTTAGTGTGTTAGCTGTTGAACTGAATCTTATATGAACATTCAAAGTTATGTGCCCGTATTATTTTTGTACGTTTTTCAACAGGCAATAGGATTTTGCCGATGTTTAGACTAGCTTGATCTTGTAATTATTACTCCTATTATGATTAATTTTCATTTACCACAAGATGACATTAAAACATTTGTAAGGATTTGTCACTTGTTTGAAGTATACATTTTAGTTATATACTAAAAATTTGCTTCTTGACCAATAGCACACAAGACAGCAAATTTTTTAATTTCTGACAAATTTTGAATGGTCATAATTCGTGGCTAATTGATCTACAAAAATAAATTTGGTACCATTGTGTATGTTTGGCAAATATCTATGTTCCCACATTAATAGATTTTAGATATAATGAAAATACAATTTTGGTTTGGGATAGCTACTAATGAAAATACAATTTTGGTTTGGGATAGCTACTAATGAAAATAAAATTTTGGTTTGGGATAGCTACTAATGAAAATAAAATTTTGGTTTGGGATAGCTGCTAATGAAAATAACATTTTGGTTTGGGATAGCTATTAATGAAAATAACATTTTGGTTTGGGATAGCTGCTAATGAAAATAACATTTTGGTTTGGGATAGCTACTAATGAAAATAAAATTTTGTTTGGAATAGCTACTAATGAAAATAAAATTTTGTTTGGAATAGCTACTAATGAAAATAAAATTTTGGTTTGGGATAGCTGCTAATGAAAATAACATTTTGGTTTGGGATAGCTGCTAATGAAAATAACATTTTGGTTTGGGATAGCTACTAATGAAAATAAAATTTTGTTTGGAATAGCTACTAATGAAAATAAAATTTTGTTTGGGATAGCTGCTAATGAAAATAAAATTTTGGTTTGGGATAGCTACTAATGAAAATAAAATTTTGGTTTGGGATAGCTATTAATGAAAATGAAATTTTGGTTTGGGATAGCTACTAATGAGAATGAAATTTTGGTTTGGGATAGCTACTAATGAGAATGAAATTTTGGTTTGGGATAGCTACTAATGAAAATAAAATTTTGGTTTGGGATAGCTACTAATGAAAATAAAATTTTGGTTTGGGATAGCTACTAATGAAAATAAAATTTTGGTTTGGGATAGCTACTAATGAAAATAAAATTTTGGTTTGGGATAGCTACTAATGAAAATAAAATTTTGGTTTGGGATAGCTACTAATGAAAATAACATTTTGGTTTGGGATAGCTACTAATGAAAATAACATTTTGGTTTGGGATAGCTACTAATGAAAATAACATTTTGGTTTGGGATAGCTACTAATGAAAATAAAATTTTGTTTGGAATACTGAATTGTATATGTACAATTGACCCCTTAACCGATTGTGAACCTAAATAAAAAGATATTTTGAAAAGTGCATCAAATGAGTAACATAATAAAATTACCATCTTTTAATTTAAGGGAAATTTGTGAAATTTCACGTATAAGATCAGTTACGGCAAAACATAAACACACTGTTTTACCATCTGACACACTGCTGTTACTGAATGAAACTATATTTACGTCATCTAATCAAAACCCTTGTTGCCACGGTGACTGATTTGACAGATGACCATTTATTAGGTAACCCATTAGTTACATTGTTTATTTATTCACTAACATGGCTAACTGGCGTTGCCCGGGGGGGGGGGGAGAGAGGGAGAGCATGGATAACAAAATAGAAGAGTTGAAAACTTCTCTCTCTTTCTGCCTTTCTTCCTCCTCATTCTCCTCTTCCCTTTTACGACTCTCTCATCCCTCTTTCCAACTTTATCCCCCTCTCCTTCTCCCCTTCTCTCCTGCTCTTTCCCTCCCCCTCTTTTCCGCTTTCCCTTCCATCTCACTTCTTTCCCTCCCATCTCACTTCTTTCCCTCACTCCGCTATCCCTCTCTCCTCTATCCCTCTTTCCCCCATCTTTTTTCTCTCTCCTCCCCTCTCCCCCTTCCTAGTCAAGAAGAATTACCTCTCCTCCAACAGAATAGATACTACAAAAGTGAGTTTTTTTTTTTCCATGCATTTTTTCATGTATGTTGACTTGCCTTTACGTTTGTCAGGAGCTCATGTTCAACTTTTTCTATCCTTTTTTTTTCTGTTGATAATGAATGAACTATTTCTCTGATGAGCGACAAGGTTGGGGAGAAGACTACATATTCCGCTTAATTTCTGCTGCGAAACGTGCGTAGGAAATGAGGAAAGCATTGAATTTGGAAAAAAATAAACATAACGAAATAATAAAAAAGTAAAAAATACAATCGAAACATATTAAAAAAAATGGTCGTTTTTGTTTGTCGGTCTTACAAAGAGGAGTTACATGTATTCACTGATATATTAAAGTAAAACGATTGAAAGTACATAGGTTACGGTTGGTTGTGGTCGTTCGACGCCATATGAGGATGAAGAAATTGTAAGATCAGATGAAAGGTATGGTTATGGGTTGGATTTTCTTTTGATCATTGGAATGCACCTATACTATATATGCTCTGAAGTGTGTAATACAACTTCATTGAGCTTACAATTTGGGACATTTTCGGATATTATAGAGAGTATATATTTAAACATATTTTTTGTAAGAACCCATATATATATATATATATATATATATATATATATATATATATACTAGTAGAATAGCCGTCTCAGGACGAGTATAAGCAATAAATATAGCATTAGTTTTAAATTTTAGTGGTTTTTCTTTATTTGGGGGGCATGGTACAATTTCGGTGGCAGTCCCTTAAATGTTAAAGTTTACAAAATGATGTTCTAA